>PVKS010007014.1:0-75179 GCA_004027875.1 Aplodontia rufa | reverse complement strand
GTGGTACATTTATACCATGGAATATTACACAGCAATTAGAAACAATGACCTTGCAGCCTTTGAGGGTAAATGGATGGTTATGGAAGAGATCATGATGAGTAAAATCAGCTTAACCCAGAGATCTAAGGGTCGATTGTCTCCACTCATAGGTGGAGGTGGGGACTAGACCCTGGACAGTGAGAAAGTTGGTCTAGTAACAGGAGTTAAATCCAGATAAGATGTAATGCTTTACAATCTAATACCTTTTTTTTAGAATTATAAAGGGAAAGGGAAGAGAGGGATAAGGGAGGGTAATTGGGGGGGGGCACTCCTGGAGATAATTGCAATATCCAGAATATTTACACATTTTATACACATTTTATATTATTTTGTTAAAATCGTGTAAGGTTGTTCAAAAAAATAATAAAAAAAAAAAAAAAAAAGGTATAGCCTCTCCAGCCAGCTACAATTCCAAGGCGGAGAGAGCAGGAACCTTCTCAGCAGATGGGATGGCATAATGTGGCTGTGACTGGGGATTTGCATGAATATGAATTACAAATAGCACAGATAACATGGTGTTCAAAAGCTGTTAGGAATCTTGAATGTCAAAGTCATTTAGCTGACATTTGGAGGGACATAATTACCTTAAGAACATGGAAATGGGTTGGTCTAAATTGCATGGGCAGAGAATCACAGGACACACAATGGCATTGCTTTGGCAATAATTGTGACAAGTGGGCATGGCCAAGTAAGCCAAGAATGGCACACATTAATGCAGTGACATTTTTTCAATGTGTGCTGCCCTTTCAGAAATATGCATATGAGACCTAAATAACCTCTGACCCATTACAAAATAACAGGAGGAAGAAAAAAAAATTACCATAAGCCCAATCATTAACAGTATAAAAATAAGTAGTTCATTTACAGCATTATATTTTTCAAATGTTTAAATTTCATTTAACAATTTTAGTCCCCAAAATTTCATCATGGGTAGGTTTTCTTGCAATTTACAAAACGATCCCTAGAGTATTCATTGAGAAGAACAGCAGTTTCTGATTTTGGAATATGATGCTGTTGACTAAATCTCCTTTATTTATAGCATAAATTATTTACCTAAAATCATATATGTAATTTGAAAAATGTTTTCCATTAACTTCTCATTTAATAAAGTATATATGCAAGATGTTTGAAATCTGAGGCACCATGAGAGGATTAGCAAGTATACAGACTTCATATACGGAACAACAGGACAGACCTCGTTTCCCTGAAGGACGTAATTTATCACATATGGGGCAGGGGACATAAAATAAAAGCATATTTTATGCCCTAATTTTTGTCATTGGTGGTAGGACTACATTATCAAGGGTGATATTAAAGGACACTGCACGAAAGTAACGCTCCATTAACATTTCATCAGATAATCACATATCATTTCTGAAATATTGATTAAAATTCAACCCTAGTGATTCAATGAACACTTTAATATATACCCACTAAAAGGAAATTTGTGAACCCTAATTAATATTTCATTTTCAAAAATGAACGAGATGCTTGATTTTTTTTTTACTAGATCAATATCCTACTGCTGAAATAACATTTCAGGCCCCAACAAGTAGACTTCAATTTACACTTCTATTTACCTCCACTCTGATGCCAACCCTGATGGGCCCAGACTCACTGATCACCATTTCCTCCTATTTCAATAGCACCATTTAACACTTCTTTACTCATGCATTGTTTGCTGCTCCTCATATCCATTAATAGTTTCTCCTTCGTGGAAATACATAAATTATTTATGGAAGGATTAATAACATATTCAGGATACAATAGTTACAGATAGAACTTGTTGATAGCTTATAAAGATGCTGATTGCTGTGTGGTAATGAAAACGAGCTTCAATTGATTCTTATATGCTAAAAGCTGAAATACAAAGACAAATCACATGCAGTCTTTTCTATAAAGCAGATCACCGGCTGTGAAGTCAAAATCAAACAGACACACAAAAAGTAGAGTAAATGAGAGACACAAATGATAAAAATTAGTACAATAAAAAGTCTAGGAATTGAAGTGGAAGATCCAAGGGGTGTCTACTAATGTAAGCAGTAAACCTGCATATCATAGTGAAGTCTGTTGGCTACATGTAAAATATTTCAAGGTCAAATCGCAAGAATCTTTCAATATCATGCAAAATAAAATTGATGTAACATTTCAAAGAATCACAAAAATAAAGCTGTTGTTAGATTACTGTAATTTAATCTGCGTTAACAAAATACTGAATTCATTATAAAAAAATTTTGTATGGTATTCTGATTAAAGGAACTTGATTGACTGTGAAATACGATGATCAGAATCAAAACTGGTTCATTCATTCAATGAATGAATATTAAGCATACACTGTAGGCCAGACAAGGTATTAGTATTTGAGGGAAAACTACCAAGATAAACACAGGTGTGTCCTCATAACACTATTTTTCTTTGAACAGAGTTCTATTGATTTGGGCTCAATGCAAATCTAAAATTGAAATTATTCAAGCCATATTTTCCTTACAGTAGTAGTAATGTATGCATATTATAGAAAAATTATAAAAAAGATCAAAGTATTAGCAACAATAAAACTATCTCTTTAATACTCAACAATTTAATTTTTTTCTGAATATCTTTTTATTTAAATTTAAATAACATAATCCCTAGCACTTCCAGGAGTTAATAAATATTTTCTAAAAGGAAAAAAGTGAGCATTATTTTAAAATCTGAGATCTCCCTTATGTAAAATTTATATCATGTTTCCTGTAGCTTTATGTTTAAATTTTCTCAAATAATCATTACAAAGAAGATTATTAATGTCTTCATATCTTCCCAAATCATTCAACATATAATTATTCAGGATATGCTTTGTTTATGACATTAGTTTAGAAGCAAAGGACACAACAAGGATCCAGGCATACAAGGTGCCTTGCCCTCAAGGAACTTGAAATGGCTCTATGAATTTTCCATAATTAATTCATTAATTTACTTTTTTCAACACAGATTTATTACTTATCACCAGCATAAGAAAGCATGGTGAAGTTCTTCTTCAACTATATCGTCAGATACTGCATTATTGCCCAGTGATAAGAGTTCTTGAAGTAAGTCATATGTATACAGTTTGCTTTAGAATCAATTTTCAGAATCACTCTAAAGGAAGAATTCCATATCCACATGCCCAACTGCTATGTAAGAATGCACACAGCATTATACACTGAGGGCTTTAAAACTTTTTTAAAAGTATTGACAGATTTAGTAGTTAAAAAGAAACATCTAAAATTATCTTTGTTGATTACGAGATTGCATACATTTTCTTAAATTCATTGGTAAACTCTGTTTCTTCATTTAAACTGTCTGTGCAAAGTATGTACTATTATTCCATTGATAAATCTGTAATGAATTTGTAAGTGAATCTGTGGGCTTTTTATCTGTAAAATTTGTAACTATTTCCTTTTGAATTTATGATGGAAAAGGGTTTTCCTATTTATGTCAAATATTCACCTTTACATGCAACATAAATATCTAACTTGATTTTCTACCATATTATCACCATTCGCAGCAGCAGCAAGTATCATGAACTTACCTCTCAATATCCACTAGGCTGTATTCTTCTATTCCATGAATCACCAAAGTAAGGAGAAATTTTAAAACAATATCATAATAGTATTGAGAACATGCAGATTTCACTCACTTTTATTTCAATAAAAATTACTGAATTATTTCATTTTGAATTATAGTATTACCTATTGATTTATACATTTTTTACCGAAATTCAGAAAAAAATCTGTTCTAAGTTCATCAGTATTTCACTTTTTATCAGAAATGGATATTATATTTCCTTAAATGTGTTTTACGCATTTAAGAACTCCAATTTTTTTAAATTTTTACTTAGGCTATGGAAACAACCCCGATGTCCCTTACTGGAAAAATGGATCCAAAAACTGTGGTACATTTATACCATGGAATATTACACAGCAATTAGAAACAATGATATTACAGCCTTCGAAGGTAAATGGATGGCTATGGAAGAGATCATGATGAGTAAAATCAGCTTAACCCAGAGATCTAAGGGTCGATTGTCTCCACTCATCTGTGGAGGTGGGGACTAGACCCTGGACAATGAGAAAGTTGGTCTAGTAACATGAGTTAGATCCAGATAAGATGTAATGTTTTATAATCTAATATTTTTTTTAGAGTTATAATGGGAAGGGGAAGGGAGGGATAAGGGAGGGTAATTTGGGGGGGCACTCCTGGGGATAATTGCAATATCCAGAATATATACACATTTTATACACATTTTATATTATTTTGTTAAAATCTTGTAAGGTTGTTCAAAAATAAAAAATTTAAAATAAAAAAAATTTTACTTATCAATATAGCATATTAATTATCTCTTTAAAATTAAGTTATTGGGCTGGAGCAATTGCTCAGTGGTTACACCACTTGCCTGGCATGTATGGGCCAGTGCAAGAGTTCAAATCCCAGCACCATCATGTACACGATGAAGTCTCGCAGCAACGAAAGCCAAGTGAGAAAACTAAATAAAAATGATTCCTTCTCACTGTCCCTTTCTCTTAAAAAACTAAATTGCCATTTTATGTCTTAATAAATGCTTGACTAAAATTTTTTATATTTATTATGCTGCTGGAATTTATTTGCTATTTTTTTGGAGTTTTTGGTATCTATATTCCTACTTGAAATTAGTAAATTGTTTTGTTTCCTGAAATGTCTTTATGAGGTTAGAGGGTTGTTGTTTTCAGGGTTTATGCAATAAGTTTGGATGAATCCAACTTTTTTATGTTCACCTATGATTTTAAATGGTAATGATTTTCAGAGTTCTTAAACCACTGCCTGAAAGAATATTTATACATGGGAAATTTTATCAAAAATAGTCAAGTGTCTGGAAATACCTGACAAAATAGACAAATACTGTGTGGCTTGTTTCTATGAGAGTGAGAAAAGAATTGAAACTATGATTATCCTACCTTTTCTTACAAATTACTAAGAATCATAAAAGTTGTTTATTAAGGCTCCCAATTTTTCAGTAAAAACAAACACATTCGGATGCCTCCACACCTGGAAAATCAAGAACTGCTCTCATTTTAAAACACATGAAGCTTTATTTTGTGTGGCACAGTGCTTAGACTCAGGAAATCGGTTACAAAAAAATGCAGTCATATATTTTTATAAAAATATTTAATTCACATTGAATCAGAGGGTTCTCTTTAACATAGAGCCAAACAGAATAAAAAAAAAAAGACGTAGTGAACACAGTACAGATTTTATACCTGCCTTTCCATACCAACATAATATTTGCTTTTTGTTTCTTTTTTTTTTTTAATGAGAAAGAGAGAGTTAATTTTATTTTTTCATCTGATTTTTTTATTTCCTCCACTTAATTGTGTATGTGGTACTAGGGAACGTACCCAAGTCTTCACACATGCCAGGCAAGCACTCGACCACTGAGGCACCTCTCCAACCCATTGTTCCTTTTTGTGTTATGTTTTTGCCACTATATTTAACAGTATATCACTTCTAACTGGGAGTTATATGAAACAAATGTACATTTCAGTTTCAAGGCTATTGAGAAAAGAGGGTCAAGTCTCATGATTTAAATTGGGAAAAGTTGTAATGACATACAACCTAAGGCATTTTTAGAGATGTTTTGGGAAGGAGGGAAGGTGAGGTATAAGAGTGGATAATTGGTGGGGGAGGGTGTCTTGGGGGGTTAATCTAATATTCAGAACTTATATATATATATATTATATTTTTCGTTAGAAGCACGTTGGATTTTTAACCAAATGAATTTCTTAATAAAAATAATAATAGTTTTACCATATTCCTTTTAAATAACTAATGTGATTTGTGTATTTGATAGTTATTTTAGCATTATTCCCTTAAAATGAATTGCTGTGAATATATAATTGATAAACTAATATGAAAGTAAGGTGTTCTTTAAATAGTTGGCAATTTTATTTAAATCTAATAATCTGTATTTCCAAATCTGAATTTGTTTCAAGTTGCTACTTTCTTCTAAGTGCCTTTAAAATCTCAGATAATTTCATGGCTCTGGGTGTCTGACTGTGGCATGACAAACTAAATTTAAAAGAGGAGATATGGTGCTGTTGAACTTTTGCAAACACAGCCTGTTCAAGTGTAAATGGGTGACCTTCGCTCTTATGAAAAAAAGACATTGTTTCTCTCCCAGATCATGGGTTGCTTGTACAAATCGTGCGTACATAACTGACGTCACTTGTCTCAATCAACAATGCCAAGCTATCCAAGCATCCTGAGAACCGCATCTATGGAATTCATTCAGTTATTTCCTTTGTCATAGATTTCCTCAGAATTTTCTTCCATTTTTAAAATGCAGAGTGATTTTAATTTTCTTACTTTGGAATGTCTCTATTTTACTTAAGCAGTGTAATTTCTTTCATGTCTTGAGTCTCATTTTCCTCTATGTTAATGGTTCGGCTGAATCAGATGATTTTTGAGATAAAATTCTTGTGTAACATACTCAAATTTGTAGTTGGTAAAATATATTAGCATTGCAGATCATACCAAGGACCTGAATAGATCTACGGTTTCTTTATTTGCATACATCTAGCATTGCTAATTTATTTAAATCTACTGTGTATTTTTTAAATTAGCAATAACAATAGTAACAGGCCCTAAATTCATGGGATTGTGGGGAAATTAAATAATATTTGTAAACCGTTCCATACTACCAAGTGCATGGCCGGTCATCATTAAATGTTATCATAATAGTAATTATTATGCTTTTTTGACATTGATGAGGATGTTTATGGTCAAGTACCAAGATCAGTGAAGGCAGTGTATTCTATTTTAAAAGAAGCTACAAACATAATCTGAATCTTTTTGTCAGTTAAAATTTATTCATCTTTCCTAAAATTTCTCATGTGCACAGTTTTCAGAAACATTTAAAATTTTCCTATTTTCATTTCTATATGTTTATAGAAATAATATTACAATGCTATAGGCAGATTGTGCCTAATTTTTAATAACTCATTTTGATGTTCTTATGATTCATTTTGCAAAAGCTAAAATAATGAGTTCTGGACTAAAGTTAAATGGATTTCAGTGGGTTAACAGAGTTTTCAACGAATTATTACTAAGCAAGCAATGTCCACACGGAAAAAAACTAAAATACTGACTTATAATTTTAAGTATTAAAAGTATGTCACATTTTTAATAAAAAGATAGTCAACTTATAAATAAGAATCACAGGTGATACAGCTGAATAGAAGTAGTAAAAATGGGTTAGAACTATGAAACTTGAAAATTTGGAAAATTTGTGTAAGTGAAATATATCAGGGAAGGGACCTGGGCAATGGCTCAGCAGTTGGAGCACTTGCCTAGCATGTGCAAGGACCTGGGTTTAAACCTCAGTACCACATCCACAACTAAATGTCAGAACAACAAAGGCCAGAAGAAAAAAATGAATAAAAATTGATTCTCTCTCTTTCTCTCCCTCTTTCTTTCTCTCCCTCTCTCTTAAAAAAAATACACACACAAACAAATATATATTTTTTAACAGAGGAGAGAGATATATATCAGTGAAAATCAGACACCAAAAGCAGAAAAGAAACTTGAGGGAAGATATTTCTCTACAAGCTTGCACATTTTAAGAATATTTGGGGTTTACTATAAGCTCACTAGGTGGTGAGACTGTCAAACAATTCATACCATACAACATTAGCCTTCATTTTAATTGAAGAATAGGATATAGAATAAGGGTGATGCAGGCCTCATGGCACACATCTATAATTCCAGCAGCTAGGGAGACAGAGGCAGGATGATTTCAAGTTTGAGGCCAGCCTCAATAATTTGCCAAGACCCTGTCTCAAAATAAAACTTTTTAAAAATGACCAGGGGTGTAGCTCAGAGGTAAACAACCTGTGGTTTCAATCCACAGAACTGAAAAAAAAAAGTGCTAAAAACCCCATATTATTCTAGGATGGAAAGAAGAAACCGAAAGAATCAGACATAGCTCTCTATACCATAAATTGTTAGATTTACCATTGTAAAAATGTTGGAAGGATACTTTTTAAATGGCTATATGTAAATGGAGTGATTTAAAAGACTCGACATTGTCAAGAACCTACAAAATACACAGCGCTCATCCCAATATTGTGCCTCATCAGAGAAATGCCTTTATTATTATCGAGAGGAAAACTTTCAACCCCTACTTTGACTTGAATGGCCAAGTGAAAGAATTTAACTGGTCATATTCCCTTTCTACTTCTTTTGCTTAGAATCTCAGAAATTCCCTCACCAATTGATTCAATGAATAGTATTGTACTTCAGATGCTTTTGCTTTATAGTGTTGGGGATGCAACAGTGCAAATGACAGCAAGTGACCTTGCTGTGGAACAAGGTCCACAAGCAAGGATGGATGCTTGTGGAACATCCATTCTAATGGGTATGGAGGAAACAAGCAAGGAAACACTTGGATAAAATAATTTTGGTAGAAGGAGATTTACAAAAGCAATTAAATAAGTTCATGTGATTGAGCAGATTTGATATTTAAAGTAGACACTGAAGTTGAGTCCTGAGTAATTCAGGATAGCTTCTAGATCTCAGAAGTCAAACCTTCTAAGCAAGGGGAGAAGCCAAGTACAGGAGCCCTAAAAAAAAAAAAGGCAAAAATTTGGACTATTGATAAAATAAAATAAAATAAAATAAAATAACTACAGGAGGCTACAAAAATGTCAGGAGTTCATTAAACAAATAGGGAGGTCCAGGAGAAAAGCAGCAAGAGATATTGCAGGTTTTGTGTAATTCGGGAGTAATCAGGATTTTATTCCATGTGGGAAGGAAACCATTAGAATATCTTAAACAAAGGACAGCATGGTCTGTTTCTTGACTTTAGAATGATCCATACTCTATAAAACTAGCAGCTCCTCAGATGCCTATGACTTATGTACATGAGCACATGCATTCTTAGATTTACCCACCTTGATTTTCAATTCCGATTTCTTTACAGTATAGCTACATTTGTCAATTTATTATTTAAATTCTAATATTGAGCCTCAGCTGATTAAAATCTTACCCAAAAAAATTTGGAGTATAAATCTAAAAATTAAATAAATTATGTTAACATTTTCTTCAGAAAAAATTCATTTCAAAGACATAACTATGACTTTAAAAGCCTATCACAAGCTGCAGTGGTGGCTCGGTAGTTACGGCGCTTTCCTAGCATGTGCAAGTACACGGGTTCAAACCCCAATAACCACATACACAACTAAGTGTCAGAGCAATGTAAGCCATGTGAAAAACTCAATAAAAATTGATTCTCTCTGTCTCTCCCTCTCCCTTTCACTGTCCTTCTCTATTAAAAAAAAACTATCAAGACTGGTAATCGAAGGATCTCTTACATCTAACTTTTTTTTATTGAGGAGTTATTTATGAGGAGTCATAAACCCATGTGTAGTAACAATATGATATGACCTTGATACTAATCCAGAACCAATCCCACATCACCCACCTCCCATCTCTTTGACTCTTCTATATTTCCTCCCTATAACAGATATAAATGTGTTTATGTATGTATATATATGCACACATACATATATATATATATATATATGGTTGTGCATTTTTCAGAAGTAAATGATTGTATAAATTTTAGTAGGCTTCTCAGGGGATTGAAACATAAGATACATTGTGATCCCTCCCCCAGATCTCTCCCTATTACATCTAACTTCTTAAAGATATCTTCCTTTCCCTCTGGAAAATCAATTAGAATCGCTTAAGTTGGCTTCAGCTTTCAGAAACATATCAAAAAAGATCCATTTTATTCCAGCTGTTTGACAAATATTGCCAAAGCCTGACTGACTCAAATGAGAGGGAAGAAAGAGAGGAAAAGCAAACATGAATTATTATTTCAATAATATATCATTCATTTTATAATTTCTGCCTAAAAAGATTATCTTACTCAAAAAATCATCCGATCATTTTGGTGGCAAATCACTGGCTAACCACACAGGTTGCTTTATGAGTTTTCTTAACATAGATTCACTTTTATGATAAATATTATTGAGTTAAGAAGAAAGTGTAAAACATATGTAAAATACTTATTTTGGCAGATTAATGGAGACAGTCCAAAAGACAGATTTGTTTTCAGACTAGGTAACAGAAAGAATATAACTTCCCAAAGGTCGCAAATGAATGTAAGTTCTGATGCTTTTGAGCTTCAGAGGCATTAATCTACATTTTTCCATTTCTACCTCCTGTCTCTGATTACATGAATAACCAATATCAGCAGTTCTTTAAATGTTCTTCATCTTGGAACCTTCCAGGGTCTTCTGTGAATGGGTCAACTACCATCTCCCATTATAGGATAATTGTTTTTAAAACCATTATATAAAACCAAAGTTGGTATTCAAAATATTTAATAGCAGTAAGATAGATGCACTGCTCAGATATAAGATACAAATAACAGGGTCTGGAAAATGCCAGACAGCACTTGGCTTTACCCTGTGGTTGTTGGATCATGAAACAAAAAGTGTACTGAGAAAGCTCTTGATGAGGTGGACTCTTGGAAGCAGCTGGTGATGACAGAAAAGTGTTTCAATGCTTTAGCAACTAATAACAGCTCTACTGGCATGTAGTAGCTGACCACTAACCATACAAATTCCATTCTGTGATCTAGAGAAGGTGAGGCAAGTAAAATCAAGTATTTCTTCTCTCTATGACAAAAATAGAAAAAAACATGGCCGAGTGTGATGGCACATTCCTGAAATCCCAGCAGTTCTGGAGACTGGGGCCCGAGGATCACAAGTTCAAGGGTAGTCTCAGCTGTTTAATGAGGCCTTCAGCAAATTATCAAGATCCTGTTGTAAAGTAGAAAAATAAAATAGAATAAAAGATAAAAGGACTGGGGATGTTGCTCAGTGCCCCTGGATTCCATACCTGTACCAGAGAGAGACAGAGAGAGAACTGAAAAAATGAAAAAATATCATCTAACATGTGATACCTTAGAGACGTGACTTTAAATTCAATCTAAAGGCATTCTGTCTATTCTATGTTATAATAAATGCCACTTCTTCACAGAAAACCTACTGACATCATTAAAAATAAAGCAAGAGTCCCCACATTAAAAGTTAGCCCCTTTCAAATGCCTATGTCTTTTTCCTTCAAGTCACATATCATAACTTTCAATGTTCAACCTGTTTGATTCTGTTTAAATGTCAGAGTTGAGGGTTCACTTTCATTTGTGTGTGTGTGTGTGTGTGTGTGTGTGTGTGTGTGTGTGTGTGTTCTCCAAGTAGAGTGCAAGTTTCTTGAGATCAGGACCCTTTTGCAACATACTTATTTTGTTCCCTTTGTATTCACAGTGACTGATGCATACATGATTTAAATTTGTATAATAAAATTATGAGCCTATTTCACTAACCAAAATTAATTCCATGCTCTACCTTCTCATTTTGATGATGATGTACTTCTCTTTTAGCAATATGCTGTATACCATTTATTAATAATTTAAGCCCCTTGAGAATAGGGAGCGCTTTTCATTTGCTTTGTGCTCCATTCTGCTAGACAGCGCCAGGCCCACAGATGGAGGTATTAAATGTTAGCTGAAATGACAATGGTAGACAGAGAAAGCTGCCACTATTGCTTCTTTACAACAAAGACAGGATTATTTGGCCAGATTTTGAGATGCTTAACCACTCAAAGGCTGCATTTCAATCTCAAAACATTGGATTTATTCCAGGATCATATGAGTTATAAGGAAAAAAGAAGAAGAAGAAGAAAGGAATGCAAGCCATTTATGCCTGGAAGTATGATCTTATTCTAAAAGTCATATGAAAACTCCAACAGCAAGTCACTGACAAATCACAAGAATTGTTGTGCAATTATGCATTTCAAACACTTGCACTAAGAATCAAACAAATATTGAAAAGGTCTAATTCTGATGTGAATTCCAACTTCTGCAAAGTTGGGTGATTGTTTAGACTAAGGATCATACAAATTGCTCAAACCTTTCTCACTTCAGGTAACCACAAAAGAAACTTGGCTCTTAATTTTAAGGCTTTAGATCTGGGATAGATTAGAGTATCCTGTTAATTTTTTTTTTTTAGCAATTCTACACAGAATAGCATTTATAAGAATACAAAGATTTGGTGAGAGCCTAGGTGGACATGCATGCTGGCCGGTAAAGGGGCCTGATGGTTTGCCTACTGCTGCTATCATATGCTGACTTAAACCAAGTCCTACAGCTTGACCTTTGCCCTTCAGTTGAGGAGCAATCGATGTATCAGCTCTATTCATATCAAATTGTCCACATCCTTTGAGAATAATCTGTAATAATAATAACAGAGGCCCTTTTCCATTTCAAAAGTCACATTGTTCTTCAGAATATATACATGTGATTATGTGGACATAAATGTACTATGTACCCTGAATACACTGTTATAACATATTTTCCATTAAAAATTCAAGATTCCTAGATAAATCTAAGTATCAATAAGAAGCAAAAATATTTATTTCACACAAAATGTATTTATACTAGACTTATTTCTTGTTTATCTGAAATTCAAATTAATTCTGAGTCCTGAACTTTACTGGCAACCCTGTCCTAACTTCAAATTTCAATTTTATAATCAACAGCCTTTTGTTAGTTATTAAGTAACCTTTCTTCTGTGGAGAGTGAGAGTGAATTTATTTATATTTTACACAGAAATTTCTCCCCAATATTTTTATTATAATAGAACACACTTAACATAAATTGTACTATTTTAATCATTTTTAGATTTATACCCAGTGGCATTCAGTACATTCATCTTTTTTTATAATCATCACTATTATATTTAATATATATATAATATAATATATATTATATTATATATATATAATATATATATTTCTCCAAAATTCTTTTTCTTACAAAATAATATGCTAATTAAACAACAATTATCTATTCCCCATCCCTCCCCAGACTCTGGCACCCACTATTCTTTCTGTGTCTATGATTTTCAGTGCTCTTAGTATAATAGCTCCCCCTCATCTGCACACTATACTTTGCAAGACCCCCAGTGGATATCTGAAACCACAGGCAGTACAAAAACACTATACACTATGATTTTTTCCTATGCACACATACCTACAACTAAGTTTAATTTACAAATTAGGCACAGTAAGAGATAAATGAAATTTTAATAAAAATATATCAAAT
Source organism: Aplodontia rufa (assembly GCA_004027875.1). Lineage (NCBI taxonomy): Eukaryota > Metazoa > Chordata > Mammalia > Rodentia > Aplodontiidae > Aplodontia > Aplodontia rufa. The sequence goes on along the minus strand of PVKS010007014.1, from coordinate 61,978 downwards.
ACTGCAAAAAATATGTAAAATTAAAGACGTTTATTTCTACAATTTCCATTTCATACTTTTGAACCATGGTTGACTGAAGGTACCTGAAACCATGGAGAGTGAAACTGTGGATAAGGGAAGACTAATTGCACCTGGTTCAGATGGGGTAACGCATTATCTGTGTTTTTTGACTGGCTCATTTCATTTAACTTATTGTCCTCAGGGTTGATCCATATTGTAGCATATGTTCTAATTTCCTTCCTTTTCAACTGTGAAAAGTGTTCCTTTGTACATACATACCATAAGTGGCTTGTCCTTTCAGCTGTCACCAGACACTAGCTTCCACATTTTAGCTATTATGAATAACACCACTATGAACATTGTTGTATGAAATCTGATCAAAACCCTGCTTTCAATTCTTTTGAATATGTAGCCAGAAATGAAATTGATGAATTATAAGGTAATTCTAATTTAAATTTTTAAGGAACCACCATCCTGTTTTTCCATGGCAGCAAGTCAACTAAAGCCTATTCTCTTTTCCTCTGACTTTCTTCTTTTTTCTTTTCAGTTATTAATTTCCATTGTCCACTCCTCAAGATCACTCATTCACTTTTCTTCCTGCTCAAACTCACCATTGAATCCCACTCGCAAATCTTGCATTTCAGTTGTTGGAACATCCAGTTCCAGAATTTATCATTTTTTTAATTCTCTGTCTCTTTATTGATATTTTCATTTTGTTCATACCCAATTTTCTTAAACTTCTCCCCATCTTCCTTTAATTATGTAAGCTCAAAGACAATTGTTTTAAAACTCTGTATCTAGCAAATTAGGTCTTTTCAATAGAAAATTTCTTTTGATTTATTTATTTTTTTTCTTTGAACAGACTATGCTTTCTTATTTCTATATGCCTTATAATTTTTTTGTTGAAAATTGGATATTTAAATTGATTGATGCGGTAACTCTAAAAATCAGACTCTCTTTTTCTCCAGAATGTGCTATTTTATTTTTGATTTGTATTGTCTTACAGTTTTTCTATTCTGAGGATCAACTCAACATGTAAACTTAAGGTCTTCCTAGTTCTTTTCTGAGCCTGCTCCCTCCCCTGGACAAGAGAGATAATTTTGTAATTGCAGTGACTTTTCAATGTCCTCATCTTCAATGTCTAATACCTAAATTAGAAGCAGGGGAAAATAAAGACAGGAAAATGTGCTAGTGATACAAATCCCCTGGAAGTACTTTAACCAGAGGAAGAAGGGCTTACAATAAAGGTTGAAGTCATAATAATAAAGAACACCATATCTTTGCACCTCTGTAATTATAATCAACAAGTCACTGATGAAAGCACAGATCCTTGAAATTGAGAGGAGAGTTTCCTTTTGGTAACCGATTTTTATAAGGTATGTGCAAGCTGATCTAGGAACTTTTGAAAAGCTACCTGCCAAGGGTGTAAGGGGAGGGATAAAGAGCTGAAATTGACCAGAAGTTATTAACCACATTTTGTCTTCCAAGCCCTCTCACAGAAGATGAGAGTCATAAACATGCTCCAGAGTTCTAAAATAGGTGTATCAAATTCTGCAAGTGTAATTATTATCTGTGTGAGGAGATCAATTCCTGGTATCTCCTATTCCAATATCTTCCCAGAATTGCATTTCTTTTTAAGGTAATTAGCTGAAATATTACCACATTTCCTGGCATAGATGGAAGATCAGAAGTGAACATAAACATACTTTTTAATAGTCAAGATAAGGTTAAGTATATGTTATGCTAACAATGCCCAAATTTCAATTTCCTGATATAAAGGGGTTCATTTTTCACACATTCAGCTTCAGATGCAATTCCCTACGATATCTTCAGTAACCTAGACCACTGGGATCTTGCAGCCCTACCATGTTAGCATAGTGTGTCCTTCATAACAGACAAGCACAAAACAGAAAGACAAAAATGCACCACGAAATACTTCAAACTGGAATTAGTGCACTTCACTTTTTCAGAGAGGCCATAGCAAAACTCACCATATAATCCTGCCTAGGTAGAAGGGGATAGCCAAACAAAATCATCATATGCATGGACGGAAAAGAGAACTGAACATGGATGAGGGCTGCAAATCCTGAAAAGCATATTTACCATCAGTTAAAAGCTATAATTGAAACTACATGTTAGAGAAGTACTCATTGTTTGAAACTTTTTCCTAATGTGCAAATACCTTCCAGGATATCACCAGTACTTCATCAAGATTTTTTTTTAAATGCCTCCAGTGACTTGGGTTCATGGAATCATTATTAAAGGTTTTCTTCTTTGCTAATCTTGCTGAATTAAAGTCTGCTTCCTTGTAATTCCTAACATTTGTTCCATCCTGTGACTGTTACTGCCAAACATTATATTTTATTTAAAAAGCAACAACCACCAGAGAAAATAAGATAAAAAATAAGCAGGTGTGATTATTTTAAGAATTAAGAGAAAATAAATAATCAAGAAAATAGATTAGTTTTAAAAGCTAATAATATTTATGAAATATCCTAATATATTAAATCAATTATAGTTTTTCTTTAATTTCTTAGATTATAAATTACTCTTCAGAAGACAGGGGTGGAGATACTGTGAGATTTATTTCTTTTTGTTTTTGTCCTGGTTGTTCTGTTAGGCAACATGCTTATTTTGTAAATATAAGCTTTATGTAGAAAATTTCTAATTAAAACAAAAGCATCTTTACGAATTTTGCTTATAGAAATTTTTGGCTAAAATATTTAATTTATTAGCCAAATTAAAGAATATCATGTTGTTTTTTTTTTTAAAAAGCAATTGTGATGATGGAAACACCTAATATTTTAGGACTGATTTTTTTTTTCATTGACAAATTGAAATAATGATGGGAGTGCTTAATATACACCTTTCATGAACTAAGAACATAAAGCTTTTTGTAACGGGGTGACTATTCATCTATTCAAAAGAACTGTTGTTTCTGCTTCCCATTTGATCTCTCCTACTGATTAGTAGCAGGTTTAATTTTATCTCCCATCAGGTTCCTATTTTGTTTGCTTAAAACCTTTCATGCATGTTGGAGGAAAATCATTGAACACTTTAGAAAGAATACAGAGCTCTATTTTTACTGACCTACTTATAATTTTGCATAAGAAGATAAGCTACTAGGAGAGATCATTTCAAAATGTAAAAAAAGCTTTAATAATGACCATGGACTAAATGGAGACTCAAATAGTACCGGCACTATTACCAAAGGATTAGACAGAGAATTTTATAATAAAAAAAAAAAAGTTTATTTTGTAATCATTAAGACAAGAAAATCACACAGCTTATAAATAAAATGTGTCCTATAAACCAGTTTCTGAGTTCTTTAAACATCCATTTCACTGCCTTTTTATAACTTCCTTTGTGTTCCTTTATCCCCGTACCCTCCCTTTAGTCAGGGTTCTTATTTCAACTTGCGTAATAGCACAACCACAAGCAGCTGAAATGTTGTGGAAATAGTGTTCGAAATGGGACTGAGAAACATTCAATCCTAGTTCGGTTATTGGTATATGAACTTTAACAAATTGACCTCCATGAATAAGAATAACTATCTTACAGAGCTGATGTGCAGATTAAATCTAAGATATGTTGCAAATTTGCTTGAAGCATTAGAAATACTTGAGTGTGAGTCCCCTTTCCTTTTAGGTCTCCATAGAGATGCAAGGAGTCCTGATGAATGGTTAAGTATGCATGCATAGACACAAAGAATTACAAAACAAGTAAAAGCCAAATGTAAAAATAAAAAAAAATAAAAATTCATGAATCCTTGAAAGTATAAATATAAAAAAGCAATGCTAGTAGGCCGTTCTCTAATAAAAATAAAAGGTCTTTTTTCTATATAATTGTCACAGGTTATATTTCTGAACTTGTATAAATATTTTACAAAGTTAAGAAATCATTGTTGACATTGACAAACTATTTTTGTAACTGCTGATCAGTGAAAGATATGAATTAGCTCCATGACAACATTTATAATGAGCTTCCAGGCTACTAATAACGGCTCTCCTTTCTCAAAGTGACTCATAAGGAAACTAATACATGGTTTTCCTGCCACTTTTCTCCATGGATATGCATTTCTGCATAAAAAATTCTATTTCCTAGCCATCCCCTCATACTGAACACAACAGAAGAACAATCAAGTGCAGAAGTTATCTCACATTACCGATAACCATTGCACTGCTTTGCTGTGACTCTATCATGGAAGGACAGGGTGATATACTTCCAAATAAACACTAAAACTTGCTCAGTTGAATGCAGAATTTATTCTAATCATCTGCTTAATTTACTTGTAAATGTCTTTTCTGAACTACAGAATTCACACAATCACAGAATTATGAGTTCGTCCTCCAGTCTATCAAAGCACACCTGAAAACCATCACTGTGTGTGAACCCTCATCCTCCTGGCTTGGTGCCCCCAGTCATCTTCCTGGGACCCTCCATGCCCCACTCCTTGCAGACATCTGTCCTTCCCCCAACACTTCTTGTTTCCAGCTTCCTCATTCCCTCCTCTGTGATGCTGTTTCTGAGGTCTTGTCTCTCCATAGCAGATTATCAGATGGAGTTGTGAAGTTGTTGTGGTTTTAGTGAAAACCTCTGGTAAATTTTTGTTTTAGTGAAGATTTTAGAAGAGGAAGCATGGTCTCTACCATTATCTGAATTTTGGAAGTTCTCCTGAAAAGCAGAGACATTCTTAATGTGAAAAGGATGTCTTCTTGCAAAATCTAGTTTCATTACCAAAGTTCACTTGGGCATTACAGGTTTCAGGGTACAAAATGAATAGAGTGTGTGTGTCGAGTATGTGTATGCAGAAAGAGAGAAAGGGGAGTGCTTCTCAATAAATCAAACTGCCAACAGGGAACTATAGCAATAATCACATGTGTACACAAAGCTCTTTGGTACTGGCAATGCCTTTTTATTTCTCTCTCTGAATCCCCTAATTTTAGCTAAGTATGTCACTTTCCCCCATTATGCATTACAAAAATAAAATAAGCTAATTCATTTTTAAAAGAAAATTTGAAATCTAGCCAAACAAGTGTGATCTTCCTCACTACTGCATATGGTTTCATCCCATTTTGTTAGTAAATTTCACACTGATTATGATAAATCTACCCGGAGCCACATTTCTTCATCTGCATAGTCCGAATTTTATTTTTTTTATTGTGAGGACTTTTTGAAAACTTTTAACCACTTTTAGAATTTCAAAGACTTTATTTCAAAAGGTTTCAGTGTAATCATTCTTATCCATTAGATTTCTTCGTCAGATATAAAATTATGTAAATGTAACTTGAATTTTCAAAACAACAGATTTAGGTTATTAAGGCTGCAGGTTAGTTGTCTTTATACATGGAGTTACTTTTGTGATCAAAATGATGGTGTCAGGAAGATCTTTACAGGGCTGTTTTGGTGGGTAATTCAGCTTCCTCCCAAAGGCTGTGAACTTCCCTTGCAGAACTTCCCCCATCACCTGTTCTTGCTTTTCCTGCTTCACGTTTTTCTTTTGTCTTTTTCTTTCTTTTTTTTTTTTTTTTAAAGAGAGAGGGACAGTGAGAAAGACAGAGAAAAAAACAATTTTCATTCAGTTTTTATATTGACCTTCGTTGTTCCAAGACTCTGTTGGGTATGTGGTGCTGGGATTTGAACCCAGTACTCGCACAGGCCAAGCAACCACCATAACTGATGACCCACCATTCTAGCCCTTGGAGAGAGAGACAGTGAGAGGAGGGAGAAAGACAGAATCAATTTTATTTAGTTATTCATGTGATCTTCGTTGCTCCAACACTTCACTGTGTACATGGTGCTGGGGTTCAAACCAGCGTCCTCACACATGCCAAGCAAGCACCATAACCACTGAGCCACCGCTCCAGCCCCTCCTGCTTCACTTTTGTCAGTAAATTCTGACGTACTCCTTCCCTACTTGAATGTTTTCCTGTCATAAACCAAGCATAATGTTTTTGTTTTGTTTTATTTTGCTTTGTTCTCGTAATTATCTGTTGTCCTATAGGTGTAAGGCCCATTACAAAAAAAATAAAATTAACAATTTTGTCCAGATGGACAACAAGAAATAGAAGTTTAATCCAAATTCCAAGAGTTTTCTTCAGTTAGCAGTATCTAATTTTGGGTAGCAACCAATTTAAATTGCAATGTAGTGAAGATAGTTCTAGAAATTAATAGAAATGTGTGTCCTCTGGTCCTAATGAGCTAGCCACTACCCTTTGTGAATCTTTTACTGCTTACCATTGTATTATTTGTGGATAGGGAAAAGCAGTGTTATTTAAAAGAGGTATGATTTTGCCAATCTTGAGACCTCTTCTTAGACTCTGGCTTATTGTTTAGTGGAGGGTTACTGAAAGATAAAATTGCAAGTTTCTTACAGGTAGAAAGTTCCCTGGCTTCTCTACCACATGTTGTTCACAAAATTATGTAGGCGAGGTCAATTCTTGAATTTCACTTGTGATTTTCAGCAGCTTCTAATTGTCTAATGGGTCAAGGTCCTTACCTCCTCCTGTCTTCACCCTCAGTGTAGGCAGCTATCACAATGTCAATAAGGTAGTGTACCACCTTGTCCTTAATGACCTTACAAACACAAGGTATCTGTTCCAATTATGCATTCAAGTAACAGAAGGGTGAGCACAGGATATAACCTTGGTGTGATAGCAGCACTGTGATTTCCAACCATAAATACTACATTTCCCTCTCATCTTAGCCCAAAAAAAGAGCACTGTTCATGTATCAATCCATAATGACTTATTCTTTAAATGAACTTTCCTTTGTAGTCATTATCAGGGATTTAAGCAAACGTATTTTGAAGACCATGATTTTGGCTACCCTACTAGATATAAGTTCAGTGAGGAAAGAGGCAAGGGTTTGGTCTTTTTTATGGCTGAAATACTAAGTGTTTTCTGAGAAATTTCATCCTTTAGGTACATGCATGTATTTAAGGATGCTGTCAAACCACTTCTAATGAGAGGTGTGAGCATTGACCAAAGGAAAAAATTCAGACAAGATGTCAGAATCATTAGTGAGATCCAGATCTCACAAATATGAGGTCTTTCATCATATTTTGGAGCTTTTAAAATAGCCAATGGTTGGTCAGTGGAGTAGAGATTGCAAACCAATCACTAAATGTATTCCTTCCCCCGCCCCATGGCATAAAACTAGACTGCATTTCCCAATTTCTGTTGTAGTAAGGTGAGGCCAGAGGAGTAATTCTGGCCAGTGGAGCTTTGTAGGAAGTGATGTAAGCTACCTGCACATCTGGACTGTGAAAAATGTCCCACATAATAATCCCTACACTTTCTGTATCTTAATGCAAATATGTGTGGTAGTCTTTGAAGGCAAGTGAATTAAAGATGAAAGATTCACAAAATGGAAGAAATGTGGGTCCTTGCACATCCTGGAGAAACACTGTTTTAAAGAATACTCACTTTACACTCCATGTAAAGAAAGAAATAACAATTATGATTCTCTCTGAGTGCTAAGATGTGTCTTTAAATGCAACTAGAGTAAAATAGGTAGGTAGGTAGGTAGGTATATAGATAGATAATCAGGCACTCTTCCATTTTGAACACGGTATCATGTTGAAAGGAGAGGATGATGCCAGACAGGTATGAGGCAGATGCTGTGGGGCTCCTTCATGTCCTTAACAAAGCCAGTATCTCAGAAATAAGCCTAAATATCCATTTTAAACACACATCAAATCAGATACAGAGAATAAATTTGATTCTGAATAATATAATCAATAAAACAGTCATTTCCAAAAATTATATATATATATGGTAATGCATATGTATATAAGATGTACGTATATAAAATAATTATATATGGTATGATATGTACTAGTTAGTATATCTTACATTTGATATAACAAGAATATATTTATTATATAACTATGTAACTATTGTGAGCAGTTTTATATCCCATACTTCAGAATCTTAAAGTACTTAAGAAAAATATTTTGGTTTTTGTTCAGTATATATTGATATATACTTTCTAATTGTAGAAAGCTCTGACTTCTCAGCTACTTCTTTTGCTACTAATTCTATCATTATCTATATACCTTAGATTTTAAATATTATAGATATTAGATAAGAAGTTGTATCAATATTACTGATACATAAGTTTGACATTTTATTTTTTTTCCTTATAATTTAAACATTTTTTAAAAAGCAGAAATGGAGCCAACTAACTCATGGTACATGGTAAAATATATATATATCCATACCCATACATTGTATACTTGCATATTTAACTATTTCATAAGCATTCACGATACCATGGATATACCATTCATCTTTTCCAAAGCTTCAGTCCATTTTTCAAACCCTTGCACATAGTACATGCAGAATAAGAAAATGTAACCATAAACATACGTTGAGAAATGTTGAAATAACTAAAATTTTATCTTGTACCAATACCATACTGTAGACAATTTTTGGAAGCACAATAATTTCAATTGCACAAAAAAGGCACTATTTAAATCCATTCTAAATAAAAATTATTTTTTATTATTTTGACTTTGATAGTTTATAAATATGTACTCAGAAATTTCTCTATAGGGAAAATTTACAAGGTCATTTGCTAAGACAAGCAGAATATGAATCTTCAATAAAATAATTATTTTAAATACTTTGAATTTAATTTAGCAAGAGAAGAGAATTTCACTGAGCAGAAATCATGTTCTTGCTAACTGGCCTTATGCCAGGATTTGCAATTTGGTGTTGAGTTTTGAAAACTAGTCAAGAATCTAATAGCACAGTTCATCAGAGTCTGTGTTATCTAAGACCTCTGCAAAATATTCTGCCCTAAAGTAGAATTGTCATGTTTGACTGAATCCATGCTCGGTGACACAAAGATACAGAACATACATTCTTCCCTCTCTTTCACTGAATTTAAGCCTCTCCATGAGGTAGAACCACATGACTGGCTCAACAGATGACCTCAGTTACCTTAATGCCTGTGGAATTCTAGCCGTTAATCCAAGCTTAGTACAACCAAGGATATAATTTAATAACATATAATCCAATTGAAAAATTAATATATTCAGTATCATTTGCTAAAATGATCACAAAAAGATTGATATTCATTGCCAATTTTCATGGAAAATACAGATTTTTTCTAAAATCTCTTCAAGTTAATCTAAATTCTTGATCTTCATCACTTAAATTTTTGACTAATTCTTTCATAAATGGTAATCATATGACTTCACAAACTAGGAAGAGGGAATTAGTTCCTATTTCCTTAGACACGATCTAAGCATTGACTATGAATGTAACACATGAATACCAATGGTATTTACTTTTTGATCTTTTTGTGTTGCTAATGTGTATATTTCTGGACAGCATAATATTTAATTCTCCATCACTCTTCCTTATGCTTATTTCTTGCTGTTTAAAGCTATTTCTTTGATTTAAGGGCTTTTGGGTATTTCCTATTATTAACTTGTAATAGGTAATTATTCATTTTTCACGAATGTATTATTTGGTTCACATTGTAGACAGATGATACAGGCAAATGGTTTAGTCTTGTTTCATTTTCCTATCATGAGGTTAAAATCACTAAAAAGCTCTATCAAAGAAGTCTTAGAAATAATTTCTGCAATGGACCATGCATGGATTTTAACATTCATTCCAAAATTTTTTTTCAGTATGTGCTACTGAAGTGAACACAGATTTTAACATTCATTTCTGATCTTTGGTGTAAGTAATTATGCAGGATTATGTCATTTTAACCACTCCATAATAGTAGGAAAAAGAAGGATATATGTACATTTTTCTTTATACTTTTTGCACCAGCCTCCTGCATTGCATTACAAAATACCTGTGAACTGGAGAATTATATCAGTATGTGTGGTAGGATTTGATACTGGTCGTCAATTTCCAGGCTTTTCACAGTTAAAAAAAAATGCCATTTTCAAGTTTTCTTTTTCTTTGGCATTTGAAATTCTTATTCTTTATTACTACTGGCAATATTGATTGGATGTTACAACCCTTGATTGGTAATAATGAAAGCATTATGTAAAATGCATTCCAGTCTAATATAGTTATAAACTAGGTATTAACTTCAGTATTTTCATCCTTTGAGATAACTGCCTTTATTTTGTTTATTTAATCTAGTATTGATTGATGTCTACATTAGAATAAGTATTTTTAGCTAGGCTTACTTATTGCAATTATGTATATTTATTGGATCTATTTTACAGAATAGGAACTGAGATTCAGGGGGGTGAGACACTTACTTACTTAGGCAAAGATGGTCTGTTTCACGTATTTCATGCCTTAACTACAGCACTCTTTCCATTTCCCAGTTTTATTATCTTAGAATGCTGCATGTAGGGCTCAGAGCAGAGCATCATGAGCTGACTGTAGAAATTAGACAACAAAAAATTGTGATGGGAAAAGCCTTAGTCTTTTTTTCTCTCAAGATAACGTGACACACTGTATTTATATCTGTACAGATGAGTATGCATGAGGAGATTATATCATTTTTAAAATAACATTTTAAAATAAACATTTTATTTTGGAATCATTTTAGAATTACAGAAAACTTGCAAAGATAATACAGAGTTTCCATATGTCCTTCATCCACTTTCCTTTAATGTTAACACACATTACTTTGGTACATTTGTCAAAGCTAAGAAACCAACATTGGTACGTTGCTACAATCTTTATTCAAAAGATAAAAATGATAATCTAATTTGATCTGGGAAGAAACCTGACCAAAAAGCTACAAAACTGCCTAAATATTATTTTATACCCATTATTTTTCATGATTAACTTTGCCTTAAAAGAATAAGAAACCTTGATATACTGGCAAATGAGTGTGTCAAGTCACTAGAATTAGCAAAACATTTTAAAATTAAGCACCCAAAACTTGGAGACAAAGGTCCAGGATTTAAATCTGTGCAATATTCAATTTATAACTTTTCAAAAGTTTGCAAAATTAATGTGTAGCATAATCTTTTGTTATATGATTTAAATTTGAATATGAGTGATCAGCATGTAGTCAAATATTGAGCCATGATTAAAAACAAGAAAATTGATGCATGGAAAAAAAAGAAATGATCTACACAAAGTATTCACACTGTGAAATCTCACTTATCAAATGTATCTATGAAAACATTAGTATTAATATTTTATGATGTTTATTCAGTGGGAAAAAGTTCAGGAAGTACATCAGTCTCCCCTTATCCAAGAAGCTACATTCCAAGACTCCCAGTGGAGACCTGCAGATAAGACTCAACCTTCTATTTACTATGTTTTCTCCTATTCATTCTTAAACATTTAATGGACATGTTCCCAAACATTTAATGGACATTTAATGGACACGTTCCCAAAAAATGAAAGTGGTAATAACTTCATGGTGCTCTGCTACAGAGATGAACACAGCCTGGAAGATGGGAATGGAGTTGAAGTACCACCAGCTCTAAAGTCATCAGGCACCATGAGAGCCACTGCCGTGAGACTGGGTATAATTGAATCCAATGCCTTTTCTACCATATTGCTACAATTATTGTCTATGGAAATTTTAAGAATGATATCATGTGTTTTCAAGAAAAAGCTACTATCATCTACAATTATTAACCTGACTTTTGCATCACTAAGAAAAAGTCATTACTGTTGTTTCATCCTCTAAAGATATAACACCAAAGGAAAAACATAAAAATAAAATCTCTACAATGAATACAAAAACTCTCCAGTTTCTCTGACTTATTTTCCAAATTAGTGCTTCTGACCTTTTCTTAAAACATAAGCATCACAAGGAAATCAGTGGGAAGACAATCATGTGCTAACCAAGTAGTTAAGGGGCAGAAAAACCCACTAATGTGGAAAGGGATTAGTGAAGGGTGGAAAAGAGGACCAGCCCCTCCCAGTTTGGGAGAGCAGGTCTGGGATTAGTTATCAAGGCAGAAACCCACATGCAATTAACAGCTCTGACATCAGGAGACAAGCAAATAAAAGCCACTCAGCTCTTAGGGAAGTTTGACAGAGAAACCTCTCCTCTCCGGAATTTAAGGTACTGAAGAGAAGCTCTATGGAGAATGGGTACTTTCTAGCCAAAACCAGGATGGGAACTTGGAACTACAGAAGTTAGCTTGCTGGAAATCTGCTCCCAATTCTCCCTTCAGATCACTGATTAAATGTTATTAATGGAGGTGACCTGCTAATTAATGCTTTTGCTAAACGATATTCAGGATAAGTATTTTATGTGCATTGCTAGCATAGTGAATATAGTTATTTATAAATGCATGCAAAATTTTCAAAGGTAAATAACTAATTTTACTATTTTCTATATAGGTGTATAGGTTGCAAAGGGGTGAAACTCTTTTTAAGAGCCTTTTTAAATACTTGTATAATTCCATTTTGTTTTCTTTTACTCAGCTGGATTTTTACCTACATGCCTGCATCTCCTCTTTGCAAAGGACTGCAAACCAGATCTGTGTCCTGCACTTATGCTTCCAGCAGAATGAAATCCTATAAACGCCTCTATCTTGGATTTATCTTCTTCCCCTTGCTGCTTTTTCAGCAGGCCTGGGCTCAGTTTCCACGAGAATGTGCCACTGTTGAGGCTTTGAGGAGTGGTGTGTGTTGCCCAGACCTGTCCCCCTTGTCTGGGCCTGGCACAGACCCCTGTGGCTCATCATCAGGGAGGGGCAGGTGTGAGGCAGTGACTGCAGACTCCCGACCCCATGGCCCCCAGTACCCACACGATGGCAGAGATGATCGGGAGGGCTGGCCTCTGAGGTTCTTCAATAGGACATGCCAATGCAATGGCAATTTCGCAGGACATAACTGTGGGACTTGTCGCCCTGGGTGGACAGGAGTAGCCTGCAACCAGAGGGCTCTCACAGGTAAGTGCGGATAGTAATGGGGAGGGTGGTGCAGTCTTGAGTGAGACTTGAGTCTCCTCATGGAAACTGAAATCACTGGAGCTGAAGGATCACCTGCAAGTTATATAACTACCCTGCTCTCCCCAACTGAGCAAGCTGAGGCTTAGAAAGGTTAAGAAACCTATTCAGCTTAAAGTTTGGGATTGAAGCCCAAAACTTCAGTCCAGTAATATTTCCTTCCAAAACACTTGTTGAACAGCTGCTATCTGCTAGAAGCTGTGCGAGAAGTTTAGAAGTCAAGGTATTAGTGTTAATTATTATAGAAAAGATTCAAAAAGATCCTATGTGGCACATGGTACCTGGAACTCACACTGAGCTTTATCTAGTGCTAATATTTCAGGTTCTTCAACTATCTCTGCTGGGCTACAAAGGAATTTCCCACCGTAATGATCCAATTCAGGCATTTTAGGTGAGAAGTTGGGCCTGCAGCCCAAAGCACATTAAATAGGAACAGCCAGGACTATTCATTGTTTTCTGTGTGTCAGACCCTAGACCAAGGGTTTAACAGACACTTATTGAGTCTTTATTATGATTAAGACTCTGGTCTAATTGCTTTTATGCATGTGGTATTTGATGTTTACAATTCAGTAAGGCAGATATTTTTAGCCACATTTCATAGTTGAAAAACTGAGCTTAGAAAAATATGCCAGAAGTCACAAATTGAGTCACTGGTCTTAACCACTCTATAATATACCACCTACCTTGTTTTTGCAAGATTTATGACAACAAAAAGTAGAAAATTCCAAGAAAAATGTTAATAGTGGGCCAAAATAAGTATGCCAAAGTAATAGAATCACAAAAAAAAAAAAAAAAAACATGAGGGAATTTTAGAAAAGCTATAGAAATCCTACAGTCAATTAGAGAGAATGAAAAAGAGAGAGAGGGAGAGAGAGAGAGAGCAGGAAGGGAAAAGAGAAAGAAACCAGGCTGGGAGGAGGACTTTTAGTTAGGGATACTTTTCTATAAAAAAGAGTTCAAACTGAGGGGCTTGAGTTGTGGCTCGGCCGTTACGGTGCTTGCCCAGCATGCGCAGCTCTACAGGTTCAAACACCAGCACCCACGTACACAACTAAGTGTCAGAACAATGAAAACCACGTGAAAAACTCAGTACTCAATAAAAATTGATTCTCTCTGTCTCTCTCTCACACTGTTTTTCTCTCTTTAAAAAAAAAAAAAAAAATACAGGTTGAGCATCCCTTATACAAATATCCCAAACCTGAAATGCTCCAAAATCTAAAATTTTTTTGAGCCCTGATATGATAATTACAAGTGGAAAATTAAATGTTACGAGACTTTGACTTATGCACAAAAATTAGTAAAGCTGTTGTCTAAAACTATCTTCCAGTTACCTGTAAAAGGTGTACGTAAAAGAAAGTTATTTTGTGTTTTGGACATGTATCCCAAACCCGTATATTTCAAAATCAAAAACAAATATCCAAAATTGAAAACACCTCTGGTTCCAATCATTTCCAATATTGGATGCTCAACCTGTAGAATAATTGAAAATAGATTTTAACATAGACATTGCACATAGAGCCATTACTGTGGAAATGGGACATGAGGTACGACTATATGATTACTCCCACTCTATTCATCCCCAAGAGGCAGATGTTTTCATGTCTGAATCTTTTATCCCTCAAGTCAGGAGAAATATTCTGGACTTAAGTACAGAAGAAAGGAACCACTTTGTCCAGGCTCTGGATATGGCGAAACGCACAACTCATCCTCAATTCGTCATTGCCACCAGGAGATCAGAAGAAATACTTGGACCGGATGGCAACACGCCACAATTTGAGAACATTTCCATTTATAACTACTTTGTTTGGATACACTATTACTCGGTCAAAAAGACTTTCCTGGGGACAGGGCAGGAGAGCTTTGGTGAGGTGGATTTCTCTCATGAAGGACCAGCTTTTCTCACCTGGCACAGGTATCACCTACTGCAGCTGGAGAGAGACATGCAGGTATGCATGACACCATTTAATTTTCAGGTCTTTTACAGATGAAACATCCTATTTGTAAGTCATTTTAGTACAGTGGCTGTTCCAGAGGACCAAAACATACCACATAATTTCATATTACTAACTGGCTTTGACATTCCATTGTTTCTCCCCATACTGAATTCTTTTTCTTTTTCTTTCTTTCTTTTTTTTTTTTTTTTTAGAGAGGACAGTGAGAGAGAGACAGAGAGAGAGAAGCAGAGAGAATCAATTTTTATTTAGTTTTTCACTTGGCTTTCTTTGTTCTGACACTTAGCTGTGTATGTGTGTGCTGGGGTTTGAACCCGGGTACTCGCTCATACTGGGCAAGCACCGTAACCTCCAAGCCACCGCTCCAACCCCCACACTGAATTCTTATTAATTAAACTTGATCTATTGCCAAGTGAGAAAGCCAATTGAGACTTTTGAGGTGTGAAGTGAGAGTATGGAGATATTCTGTAACTCCATACTGGAAAAAATGATTCTGGTGAAATGGGAGATGAAAAAGTTTCACTTTACACATCTTCTCTACCACATGTAAGTACGTACCCTTCCTGAACCGGATGCAGTGAGTACGTATATACTTATTCTCCTATTCCTGAACATGTGCCTCATAATACCAGTTGCTGATACTTTCCAATATGATATAAAGTTTAAAGAATGGAAAAAGTTTCCATTTAGATTGTTATGTTTTCATTAAAATATATGTTTTTCCACGCCACCTACTAAACTGGGGTTTATAGTAGATACCTATCTAAAAAATCACATCACTATATGAGCTGATGAATATTTTCATTTTCCTTAATATGGTAATATGAATAGATATGTGTGCATATAAATATCATGTAGTATACCCTAAATATATGCAATTTCTAAAAAAGACTAAATAAAACCCCACTTCAATCAGGCATTGTTTTTAATTAAAGATTTGGTATTTTTGTTGTTGTTGTTTTTGGTTTCTGGCATAAAGTGGACTTCAAGTCAGGCAAAGTTATTTATTTCATTCTTATTTTTTAAGCAAAAGCACTCAAAACACACTGAAGCATCTGGTAACATATATACTTTATTGTTGTTTCTTTTATCAACTGCTCTGTTTCTTGAGGAAAAGTATTATAATTTTAAACTAAAAATTTAAGGATTAGGTCTCAGGTAGGGAATCCATACACTACTCTACTGTCCTATGTGAAATAGTAATAACACATTTCTTCCCCCAAGTAAAAGTCTGAAAATAACCTAAAATAATCTGAAAACAGAAACGGTGTTTAGACTTAGTGATTGATTTGAAGGATGCTTGTGCCAGCATTATTTTAGGGGAAAATATGGTTAAAAGAGAGAATCAATCCACTAACATTGAAAAAAAAATTGTTTAAAAGTAGTCCATACTTCCAGCTTGAGAGCGATTGAATAAATTCTTCTGGTACTTCAAACATCATACTTTATAGCTCTGATTACAAGAAAGACATTTAGTAGATGAAGAGTAGATAAATCTGTCACTTGTAATTGACTGTGGGTGTTCATACCTTCAAGTCATTCCCCCATGGGCACACCAAAATGAAAGGGCAGGTGGAAACACTCTAAAAGCTTCAATTTTGCCTATGTAAACTTCAACCTTGATAATTTACATTTTTAAAACCCAATAGCACTAGG
Source organism: Aplodontia rufa (assembly GCA_004027875.1). Taxonomy (NCBI): domain Eukaryota; kingdom Metazoa; phylum Chordata; class Mammalia; order Rodentia; family Aplodontiidae; genus Aplodontia; species Aplodontia rufa. Next base: position 45,463 of record PVKS010007014.1, on the reverse strand, counting down.
CATCCAAAGAATTACAGTCTGAATCTAATGCACAGTTGAAATGCCACAAGGATATTCCCGGGCTCCCAAGTGTCAGTTGCTGAAGCACAGTCTGATTCTTAATGATCCCTTGGAAACTGTCAGTAATTTTTATGAAACACAATGATGTCTTCTAAAGGAGGACTACAGACCCTTGGAGATCCATAATGGGGACAGGCTTTTGGCCTGGTAAAACTTCAAGCATAAGGAAAAGCTTCCTAGAGAGAGGTTGAAAGTGAAAATTCGTGAAGTACCAAGACAAAGCAATGGCAATCACGCATTTACATCTAAACCTCTGTATGTAACTCCTCAAAGGTCAAAAGCAACGAGAAATAACGAACAAGTAAACATGTTTTAAAGAGCCCAATAAAATAAGCATGCAGTCTTGAACCCAGCATTTTTTAAAATGTGATATCAGCTCAAAATGGAATCTAGGTCTTTGGTCAGAAGAACAATAAACACAGATTTATTCTGCATGTTTAGCGTTTCCACCTGCAGGAGTCTCCCAGAATCCTCCACTGTGGTAGCTTAGATTCTGCAGCAGGGAGTCCCTAAACAAAACACTTGTGCCCAGGTAGATAAGGTACCTGTGAAAGAGATCATGTGGCCAACCAGAATCTAATTGACTGTAGTAATTCAAATTACACTGAAAACAGAAACAAAACAAATGTAAGTGTTCCACAAAACACATTTCAAGGCCAAAACTGTAACTATACTACAAGTTAGTGATGTTTAAATTAAAGATAAGAAGAAGGAAGAAAGTGGAAATGTCAAAGAGTAGATGTTATTATGGTTAATTTCCAGGATAACCAATGGAAATATAATTACCTATCCAAAAAATGAAAGAAATTTTTCCTCCCAAATTATGTACAGAAATTTCTATACAATGATTTGAGTTCTATTTCCTTCAATGCCTACATGGCTCCTTTTAGTAAACTGCAAGCTTTGTTAAATAAGGTATTTAAATCTTCTGGGACCCTCTGTCACCACTGATACACTAACTGACTCCTTAGTTGCTAAAGAGGATTAATGGAAAAGGACAATCTGAGAGCAAAACAAGCAAAGAAGAAGACTACAAACAGACCATAGAATACTAACAGCATTTCTGTGACCTAGGAAATGTTGCAGGAGCCTTCTTTCTCCCTTCCATACTGGAATTTTGCAACTGGGAAGAATGTCTGTGACATCTGCACTGATGATTTGATGGGATCAAGAAGCAGTTTAGATAACACCCTCATAAATCCCAACTCCATCTTTTCTCAATGGAGAGTGATCTGTGAATCCGTGGAAGATTATGACACCCTGGGGACACTCTGTAACAGTAAGTTCAAAGTAACAACTAATAGAACTCCTTGTTAAAGAGATTAGATCCTTGCTGGAAGGCACTTCATTCTGCTGAGGGCTTCAGAATAAGTTACTGTGTTTGTAGAGAATCCAGGCACAGATCCTTATCTGAGCGCAGGTGCTATTCAAGGTCACCTCCAAGGTGCCCCCAGGAAACAGACATTGCCTATATACCTTACATTGTTTTCCTTGAATAATTCAGCCAGTGCATGGCTAACTTTATTATTGTTAGCAATATTTAGTTGCATAAATTAATCTACCAGTATTGCTTGGTGGTCTTGTGTTTTGGGTTAGAATTTCACAGAAAATATTACACAAAAAAATGTTAATGCAAAACTATTTGGAAATGTTATGGGAGGAGGAAAAGGGGGAAGAGAAGAAGGGAGGGAGAAAAAATTTAAAAAATATTTTTATTTTTATTTAAATGCCAAAGATGATATAAGGACTAGCCACATTGCATCTCTCCTGAAGTTAACTTGAGAGAATTCCTGAGCAGTTGCCCTAGCATACTTTCTACAGGGATCTGATAACCTCAGCTGTCAGTTTCTGTTATTGGTGAATGTTCTTGAGCCTCCTATTCTCTTCCTTTGAAGATATTATTCATCTGTGCTATTAACACTAGGTCTTAAATAGTAAAGTCTCCCTACCCCATCTTATTTTTCTTCTTCAAGAATTTTGTGCTATTTTTGAACATTTGCTCTTCCATATAAAAACCAGAGTATGGTAATTTCTTTTATTATTATATCATAACATATTATTCTGCACACATTTTCCTCCATCAAACGTTGAGTTGTTTTACAAACATAAAAAGAGAATATTTTAAGCATGTGCAAGGCACTGAGTTTGATCCTTGGCACTGCAAAAAGATAAAAAGTGTTTGGAGTGTGGAAGATTCTAAATAGACCAGAAATAAATAGATAGGTATATTATTTTCAACATTGGAATACTATTTAACAGTCTATAAAAATAACAAATGTGATACTGTGGAAATTGAAAAATTAGACTAATTTTCTATTTTTTTTTATGTGCTGAATGAGTGGTTCTGCCTTTGGCAGAGAAATCAACTAGAGGAGCAAGATATCTTCATCCATCTTTCTGGCCAACCTGTTGTATTTAGACTTCAGCATTTTCCAGATATTTTTTCAATCTTGTTGATGATTGGGTGCCAAAATAAAGCACAATTCAAATAGGCATATAAAGTTATAGCACAAGAGGGTAAAAGAAATGTGAAGAATTATTTTTATCACAGTTTTCTTGATAATAGGAAAAGTCTCAAAACTCAGATACATAGTTTCATGACATATTAACAAATATTTATTTTCAATTAAATAAATTTTAAGATTACCCTTGAATCAGTTAAATATATAACACAAAGTATTTTATTTATTAGGCAAGGTTAAAACAAAAGAAAGTAATCTTTAATTGAACATGTATTATGTATCTGTTATTGTTTGAAATGCTTTAATATTGTTAATCCTCATAGCCATTCTTTCTTCTCTCTACTTTTCCTCCTGAAGATCCTCTTCAGTCCTTTGATTCCAATGGTCTACCTTTTGCAAGAGACTTATACATATTCTGATTTATCAATATATCCTTAGATATGCCACTCTTGTCTTCATGTTTATTGTACTAAACTTGGTAGGTCAAAAAAAATGATATATTGACACTTAACATTCTTCCAGCCACTAAAATATCATCTTTGATGATGCATATGAAAAACACAGTTCTTTCTTTGCTATATTTCTCAAATATATTTTCTCTTTCAAATATTCAGAAATCATCATTTATTCATATGTGGAAATTCCACAGGACTCTAATCCATTGCCTATTAATGTTTACAATGGCAGAAATTTTTCATGTTCAAGTAAATTTAAACATTGCTGGGATCAAATGAAATTGCCTTAAATATTTTCTTTACTATCAAAATTCTTTACTAAAAAAATTTCACAAAGGAAAATAGGATATAGTATTTTGAAACTCAAGTAATCAATATAGTTTCTTCTTGGGATTTATTGATAATTCCCTAAATAATAATCCTCAAAACAGCAGGTTGAAATGATAGGTTAGCTAGTGATTTCTGAAAGTTTTTGGTGATGATGCACTCCTAATAAACACACCTGCACTTTCCAGTTGCAATGTAGGTGTACTTTTATATATTATATCAAGCTAATTATGCTAATTCATCAGGTAGTAACCATTATGTTAATTATAAACTCTGATTACATGGTTTAGGAAATTTTATAAATGAAGTAAATGAATGTGAGTTGAAATTGCAATACTGTCTCTCCCAGTCCAGCTCCTTTCTTTAGTCCTTTAAGGCACATGTGCTTCTCTCTGTAGAACATTGAGGCAGACTGATACAAAATCAGTCTCCTCTCCTCCCACCAATCTAAGGCTTCAATTTCTTCCTAATGAATTAAATATAACTTTGTCAGCTGGGTACTTGATTTCTTCACAGTATTGCTCTGATCTAGCTTCCCTTTGTTCCCACGTCCACTAATGCTCCTAAATTGCCACATACACTAGGAAGGCTATCTCCAAACAAACCTTTTTTACACAGCTAGCTAGACCCTTCCCAATCAAACAAGTCACAGCACCTGGTGAATGCCAGGCATTGTGAAGACCAAGCTGTACACTGGTGAGCAAGGACAAAAGAGTTCTTTTGATGTGGTTTTTGTATAAACAGAAGAAAGCATGTTGTCCTTCATTATTTCCTCTGCCTAACATATTTACCCAGTACAATTTCTCCTACTTCTACGGAAGTTCTCCTCAGTCCTTCAGGAACAAGAGAGCAATATTTCATTTTGAAATTTAGGTTTGGGAGAAAATTTCAGCAAAATTCAGGGGAAGGTTCTTCATTCCTTCAGGGTTCTTCATAAATCTCTTATTTATGAAGCCTATTTGGAGACACTTGACTGAAAGGGACCTCTCCTCCCCCTTCCCCTCCTTCTCCTCCTTTTTCAACTCTCCCTCTCTCCCTCTCTCCAACCTTTCCTCTCTTCCCTCTCTTAAAGTTCTTATCTTATTATCTATTTTTAGTAACCAGCCCTTTTTTTTACCTTCTTGCTCCTGCTCTTCAGAAACTTTATTTATCACATTAATTGAAGATAAAGTTGTAAAATGTGTGCTGATTGAAATATATACTACTTTATAATGAGACTTAGGGTGCTTTTCTTATGTCTCTGAAAATTGAAATAGATGGTATTTGAGTGTAAAATTTCATTGTGTGTGTGTGTGTGAGAGAGAGAGAGAAGAGAGAGAGAGGAGAGAGACTGGGGAGAGATAAAGGAAAAGAGATCAATATTTCATTTTGGAATCTATGTTTAGGAGATAATTTCAGCAAAATTTGATTTTATGTTATTCTCATTTTGATGGTGCATCACATATCTTCTGTCCTCATGGAAGTAGGATATAGTGATTTAGATTTTTTTTTTCATTTTAATGCCGCTATGCATGCATTTTAAAAATTTGTTTTCTACCAAGGAGAACCTATTTTTCAGTGTTCATACTATGTATAAAATTTTAAGGCTGGGGGTGGTGGCTCATGCCTATAATCCCAGCTACTGGGAAGCTGAGGCAGGAGGATCAAAAGTGCAAGGCCTGCCTCAGCAACTTAGACCCTGACTCAACAAATAAAAAGGACTGATGATGTAGCTCAATGGTAAAGCTGGATTCAAGCCCCAGTGCAGACAGGCAAACAGCAGCAACAAAGGGGTAGAGAGTAACAATAAGACTTTTAGACAATCTAAGTATGTGTCTGTTCCCTTCCCCCCCCCCCAGACACAGAGGGTGGGCCAATCAGGAGAAACCCAGGCGGAAATGTGGGCAGACCCGCTGTGCAGCGTCTTCCTGCACCACAGGATGTCGCTCAGTGCTTGGAAGTTGCTGTATTTGACACACCTCCTTTTTATTCCAATTCTCCAAACAGTTTCCGGAACACAGTGGAAGGCAAGTAAATGAAATCAGTGCTTTGGATTCATCTACTTAGGAGAGGAGCTGACTTGCTCAAAACCTGGTTTCTTTGAAAAGGCTTTGAATACCATATTGATCCAGTGCATTTATATGAACTGAGTAATTATTACCATTTAGTCACAATTTTGTGTACAAAAAAGAAATTTCTTGAATTGTCAGACTACGAAACTCCATATAATTATTAGGGAGGAAACCACTGAAAATTTTTCTCCACTCTTAAACACCGAAAAACTCTTTAAAGTCAAATAGCTGGAAGAAAGTTGGCCCGTGTGTGTAACTATATCAAGGTTTAGCATTGGCAAATAATATTCAAGGACTGGCATGTATTTTTTTAAATTGCCTTTAATAAAACAAAATAACAATTTAAAGAAATTCCAAAGAATTAGTTGACAATTTTGTAAAACCTGGTTTGGGCATGTTTTAGTTAGGTTTTATCATCCTGTAACATGTTAAAACATTTATGCAAGATCAAATTAGCTTCTTCTGACTTTTAATTTGATTATTCTTACTTAACAACATTTTAAAAGAATCTCAAAGCTGAGAAAAGTGAAATCCAAAGAAGCAAAAGGACTTTCCCAAGCTACATACCTACTTAGTAACAGAACAAGGTTCAAGTCCAAATTTTCAAAGCCTAGTATCTTTAAATAATAAATTTTGGTGTTCTAAACCATACTTGACATATATTTAAATTTTTAAAGGACTGTAATTACATTTAACTTTACTATAAACTTGTTTCTGTTCAAAATTTCCTTAAATGCAATGTTGCACACATTAGATTACATGCTCTGGACCCCACCACCCACAAAATGAGAACAGATCTCTCTGTCCTATGATCTAAGATACTTGATATATAAATATTAATTTTCTCCCCTTTTATTATCAGAGCCATATGCAATTCTCATCCATCTTTCTGTGTTTTAATTTTGATAGCTACATAAATGCACTCACTTGGAGATGATTCCCTACATAATTATTATATATTGACTAAATTAGAATTTATAAATTGGCTGTAAGTACTAATTTCAAAGAAAAAATACAGATTGTTTGTAAATTTTACTGTTTTCCTGCAGCAGAATGTATGAAAAGTAAACATTACAGTTATAATTATAATTACACTTATAACCCCATCCCTCATCATCAGCCCTTCACTTTTATTTATGTTCTGTTCTATCCTCATCTTATCCCTCATATATAGATATATTTATCAGAAGTTCTATATGTTTTCACAGTAGGCTTTCCTGATGTTTAAAACTAGTATAGAAATGGTAGGAAAGTGCTAAGAAATATTAACTTCCCCACAAAAACATTTCTAAAAATAAACATGCTGACAGTCATTCAAAGAGAGCTAAGGTTGGAGACAAAAGTAACATCTGGCAGTTAAAATTCCAGGACAACCAGAGTGGTGTTCTCCCAATTTCGAGTAAAACCTAGAGATCTCTGCTATCTTTATTTCCATGTAGAATGATGTCTGCCTTGTCAAGATAGAATGTTCTATATATTTTGACTGGTATTCTTTGCAGGTCTTTATTTTTAACCTAAAGATTACCTTTAGAAATCCATGCCACTAGCTTAAAACTAACCAAGTTCTAGATATAGCAAAAAAAAAAAAAAAAAAAAAAAAAATTGTCATTAACTGTTGGCACAGAGAACCCATACTATTATATTAAGGAAAATTTGGCCTGACAAACTTTAGGTAATTGTTTCCCTATATATATAATCATTGCTATTGACTTGAAAAGTGAAATATGTGCTGTGTTTTCTGCTATTCCCTTCCTTACTTTCAAATCTAGGTTACAATGATCCAACAGGGAAGTACGACCCTGCTGTACGAAGTCTTCACAATTTGGCCCATCTATTCCTGAACGGAACAGGAGGACAAACCCATTTGTCGCCAAATGACCCTATTTTTGTCCTCCTGCATACTTTCACCGATGCCGTCTTTGATGAATGGCTGAGGAGGTATAATGCTGGTGAGACATATGCTTTTCTCAGTCTCCATGAAAGGGATTTTCTAATGCCAAGGTTATCAGTTTGGGCTAGCACTTGACACACATAAAATACCCTTCAAAATGAGGATCAAAAATAGCTGCACTCTCCAGCCATTACCAAATACCAAAACCTCTCTGAAACTGCAATAGTCTTATCTCGCAATAGTGACTTTAAGATGACATTTATTCGCTGGGACTAACCAGATAAGTCTTTCTCATTTTGTTGTGAAAAGATGATTAGCATGTTTTCCAATTTTTTTTCCCCATCTTCCAACCAGCATTCTCATTGCTTTTTAACATGAATAGCAAAACCTAGCAGAGCTCTTCTTTGGTGCCCCAAAATACTAAAAATTCCCTACTGGATATAATCCACAGTTCTGATTTTATTACTTTATGGCCTCACATGAACGGAAATTTTGTTAAACTGGAAAAGTTAATATTGATTTTTATAGTATACCATAGAAAATCTCTTTTAAGTTCATTTAATCAATGTATTCTTTAAAATATTATCAGAAAGACCTCTTTTTCTGCACCCCAACTCAACCAAGAGACTTTGCATTACTTTTTGAAACATGAAAGTGCTTCCAGTAGTGAAAACATCATAAATTTCATATTTTGGAAGTAATCTACATTTTGGCTTCTGTGCCTTTACTTCCTCATGCATATAAACATGAGACGTGAAGTTAATTAACCGTTGATTTATCTATCCAGTCTCTGATTTTCATATATGTGCCTGTGTTTGTATGTAGAGCAAAAACCTCTAATCTACTCTGCTCAGGACCACAAATTTATGGATTGGTTAATAGTCTATTCCATTGGAAAACCATTCAACAAACTAGTAACATATATAAATATTTGTTCAGTTTTCAATGAATTATGATTCACTTGTTAGAGTTTTACTTCACATTTCATTATATTTTTATAAAAACTGCAATCATAATGAATTGTCTACATTTTACAATGCCAGTTTCTTTAAAATGAAACAGACAGTAATGCTTTTATGATGCAATCTGAGTGTAGTTTTTCTGGATTAATGTGCTTCCCAAACCCTTTACAATCATCTTTCCTACCCCCTAACCTTTTGAGTCATTCACGTTTAACAAAAATTTCCAAAGTGTACAATTTATTTCTTATAAAAATACCACTCTTTTACTATCATAATTATCACTTTATATAAGTTTAACTGTATTATTTTATTATAGTAATAAGCAACTAGAATTAACAAGGTTAGGAATTAACAAAATCAACTTATGTTAAACTTATATTTCTGAACACTAAACAGCAACGTACAGGTCACCTTTACCCAGCTGTTCACAATTCTGTAAATGATAGTAAATTTTTCAAAGGAAATTGAGGATATTAGGTAATCTGGCAAGTCTCTTTTAAGTGGAGTTTTCCTTCAGTAATGAAAGCATGTGTTCTTTTGCCTTTCATATCTTAATGAAAAATAATGACTTCATGTACACAGCAGTTGGTTAAAGTTATCCAGATCTAAAGGTCATTGATGAACTTGAAAAAAATATTTTCATCTTATTTTCCTGATGATCCTATAGCATAAGGTTTCTCAGTTACCTGGTAAGTAGTGAGGAGAAAAGTATTGTAAATCAAAAATGGAAAATTAGCCTGCAGCATAGTTCTGGGAAACTGTGGCCATAAAATTAAAGGAAACAATGTAAATAATTATAAATTGCCTGAAATCTAAACCTAAACAATTAACCACCTTTTAAAATACTCCAAGTACATGCAAATACCCCTTGGAAAACAGTGTCTTAAAACATCTATGTCATGGAGAAAGAAAATTAAAAATATTGGAAGAATTTCTAAAATTGTCCATGAATTCAGCAGATGTTTTTATGAAAATAAGTCTAGGAGCAGAGAGTGTAATTTTTTTAGATATATCAAAGATTTCTATATATATTGAAGTTTCTTCCAAATTCATCCAATTATAGAATTAATTGTTAGGGTCAGAATGGAGCGACTACTATATTTTATATTTAAAGGAAATTACAGTCATTCACATTGTAATGCCCATAACAGAATCCTCTTAATAGACATAAGCTAGTCCAATACAGAGCACCCAACTCTAGTTACAATAATGTTAATTTCTGTTCACTAATGTTGTGAATCCATGTAATGTATAATTCAGTTCTCTCTTTATTTTCCAACTGACAATTACAAGTTAAGTTTTAAACATAGCAGCCCAGAAGTTTAGTGCATTTCTCAGAGGGCCATTAATACATCTCCCAGAATACTACTACTTCACTTCTTGAGCCATAAAAGATATGAAGTAATCACACACATCCATATAAATCCTTTCACAAATATTATTTGGGACCACCACTATTTCCTGGGCAATTTTCTAGGTTCCAGAAGTAAGATACAAAACTCAGACCTGTTTTGTGGGAGAAATGACCATAAATAAGTATGAAGAAATATACGATATGTTATATTGGAAAAAGTCTATGTGGACAAAATCAAACAAAATTGGGAGCACTGTGTAGGTATGTGGAAGAAGATCATCCCAAGATTTAAAAAAGCAGAAAGGAGCCCAACGTGGTTGGAGAAGAGGGGGAAGTATCAAGAGATTGGTGAGAGACACTAATATCAGAAAGAAAACAGGGCAGAATCTCAAGGTCACTGATTTTAAGAGATGAGGAGCTTTCGAAGGATTTTTGCATAGAAAGGTTACATGACAATCTGATTTGCTACTATTATTTTTACTGTTATTCCACCACTCATTCCAGTGGAAATTACTATCACACAGGTGGAACTGAACTGGGTTGAGGCTAGTCAAGTCAGGATTCAGAAGAGAGATAAAATGGAAAGTTTAAAAAATTATCTGAATTATTCCTGGGTACAGTGGCACTCATAATTCCAGAGGCTTAGGAGGCTGAGACAGGAGGATTACAAGTTCAATTTAGCCAGGCCTTAAGCAACCTAATGAGACACTGTCTCAAAATTTAAAAAGAAAAAAAAAAATTAAAAGAAAGAGCAAAAAGGGCTGGGGATACAGCTCAGTGGTAAAGCGTCCCTAGAGTAAATCTGCAGTACAAAAAAAAAATTATCTGAATTATTAATCTTAGTGTATAATTTTAACCCATGACTACTAAAAATGTACTAGAATATGAGCTCCTTAAAGGCAGAAATGTTGCTACATCATTCAGTGCAAAAAAACCCAAGGTCTATACCAGTGCCTGCCACTAGACAGCACCCAGCTAATTTTATGAAATAAATATTGAATTAGCTTCAACACATAGTAAATTAAAGTCACCAAAATCTAAACACCTCCTGCCATGTTTGTGATCACTATTTTTCAAACAAGAAGCTAAAGCACCCTTCTGTGATTCATAGGATCACAGTAACTGTTCAGGTAGTATACATCTTGCAAATAGAATATATAAAACATGACTGGCCTTCTCACATGTTCAGCCTATACAAATGTATTCTCATTAGTGTCCTGTCCAAGCCCACTTTCAGCTCTGTATTTGTGACATTCCATTTGATATTTAATTATAGTCACATATAAATGTAGAACAAACAAATAAAGAACAACCTTTTATCACAAAGAACCTATCATTCCTTTTATTCCTAAAGATAGAAATTCACTAATGATAAAAATCCCTCCTAGGTAAACGGTTTATATTTAGATAGAAAAATGAGAAAGAGCAAGAAGCCAATTAGATTTCAGGAATTTGATTAAAGTTTTTAAGTGTTTTGCTAACAGCAAAAACCTGAATTAAAATGGATTTCTCTAAAAATAATCAGAAAGAAATTTAAAAATTTAAACAAATATTCATACTGAAGGACAATCTCCAATAAATACATCTTCTCTCAAATTTAAATTATAGATGATGCTATAGTAATTTGCAGATCTGTCTTTTCTTTGGCTTTGAAAAATAAGTTTCAGGGCCAGAGCAATGACTCAGCTGTTACGGCGTGCGCCTGGCATGCATGAGCATGCAGGTTCAAACCCCAGCACCACATACACAACAAAGTGTTGAAACAACGAAAGTCACATGAAAAACTGAATAAAATTAATTCTTCTTTCTCTCTCTCTCACTGTCTCCCTCTGAAAATAAAAAAAAAAATGTTTCATGAATTTTATTCAAATTACTTTCTATAATTTTAAAAATAAAACTAATGATCATCATAGATAATAAAATACTGAAATTCCTCTCTTCATAAAGGTTTTATATGTATATTAAATCATATGTTGGTGTGCACTCAAAACATGTGAATTTCCTGTCCTCTTATAGTGACATTTTATGTCTTAATTCATTGTAAAATATGAAAGCATTTTTAATGTTTTCCTTTAATATTGGAACACCTAAAAACATAATAATGACATTAATATTTACTTCATCTCTATTAACGAGCTGCTTTGTAATATTTTAGATATATCCACATTCCCATTGGAAAATGCCCCTATTGGACATAACAGACAGTATAACATGGTGCCATTCTGGCCTCCAGTTACCAACACAGAGATGTTTGTTACTGCTCCAGACAACCTGGGATATGCTTATGAAGTTCAATGGCCAAGTGAGTATTGAACATGCATTTTTAATGTGGTATTTTCCAAAAGCAAACTTGCTGCCTTTAAAGTAATCAGTAGTCCAAAGCTAACATTTTCTTATTTATTTATTTATTTTTTATAAAGGACTTGCTATTGTACAATCAGAAATGCATACAAAGTAACAATATGATATGCATTTGTTCTTAAACCAGAATTACTCCCACATCACCCACACCCGAGTCTCTTGATTCTTCTATATTTCACCCCTACAAGCAATATAAATGTGAAATTTCCATAATTAAATGGTTGTATAAGTATCATTTGGATTCTCAGGGTGGGGGTGTAAAGAATATGATAGGTAGTTGATTGTCTCCCTAGATCCCACCCTATCCACCTTCTGTCTGCACTGCCCCTTTTTCAAAGGATATGAAACTTTCATTTGGATTTCTTTGGGAGGATAAAGAGATGGAATTTAACATTTATTGAGAACTCCACTTTGACCTGGTATTGGAATGATTATTTAGCACTCTATCTCATTTAATCTTCACAACCCTTTGATGCAAATATTATAATTCTCTTTTTACAAAAAAAAAAATCAGAAAGAAATAAAGAAAAAAATAAAGAAAAAAACTGAAGCTAGGGAGGTTTGGCTGTCAAATATCACATTTCCAATAAGGAAGGAGAATGAATTTTGAAATTAGGCCCATGTAATAGTACTCAGTTTTCAACTAGAGTGTGTTGCTTCCACTTATTTATAAATGAAGTAGAATCAAGATATTCTAACCTATTTGTTCTGAGATTTTGAATTACAGAACTTTCCTATTCAGTTGTAAATATCTTTCCCAACACAAGCAGTAAAACACAGTAGAGGAGCATAGGATTTGGATTTTGAGAAACCTGGGCTCTAAAACCAGCTCTGCTTTCTACTAAACTGACTTTGGTCAAGGAAGCATCATTTCTTCACCTTAAAATAGAAATGACTATAGCTGTCTGAATAGGGTAAACTAGTAAAAGATATTAGGAAGTGCCTTCACGATTACAAGTTCTGGGTTAAACAATGTGATCAAAAAAATTAAATGTGAGGATTTCCATTAAACTGCTTGAAACAGTCCCTAAATTCAAGATGTCCAAGTTGTGGAGATAACTATTTTATTATATTATTTAACTCTCATTTTCTTAATTTTTTAACTCTCATTTTCTCTTTCAAATAGCTCTGGGCTTCAGTACATCTGAGATCATTACCATAGCAGTAATTGCTGCTTTGCTACTGGTGGCAGTCATTTTTGTGGGTGCTTCTTGTCTGATTCGTGCCAGAACCAAAATGGATGAAGCCAATCAGCCTCTCCTCTCTGATCAGTACCAACACTATACTGAAGACCATGAAAAAATCCAGAATCATAATCAGTCCAGGATCTGATAACAAGCGACCTATTTTTGTATGCATTAGCATCAGGAAACAACTTGTTGGAAAAACAATAGATTGAGTTACCAACTATATTTTCTTGTACATTATTATTTTCTTTGTTATACAGGCATATATTGCAATTGAAGCATCATTTTTCAGAGCTGAGAAGAGTAATTCAGACTCCTTTCAATAGATTCTAGTTATCACCTCCATTTAAAATGGTAGGCTGAACCAGCTCCATGATTTTAAAGGGGATAGTGTGATGTTCTGTAGCATGCTTTAAAAGATGACTCTATAAGGTGTGATATACTTTATATAGAAAGAAAAGAATATGTGATATAAGATCTCTGTTTAAAATATGTGAGTGGGCATCTCCACAGTGTTGAAATGCAAGTGTATTTCCTTTATTGATATTGGCCAACAGATATAAAGAAAACCACATTTATTAGTTAAAATAAATTTTGTGAAGTTATAAATAAATGAGAGCTTAATTAACTTTTTCGAATTAGTGTTGTCACTTGCTATCCGCTTATAATATTAGGTCTCAGTGTTTTAGTGAATTTTGCATTTCTGTGACTAAAAGTCCTGACAAAAAAAAATTACTGGAGGAAAATTTTATTTTGGCTCACCATTTCAGAGGTTTGGCTCACTGCTGGCTAACCCCATACGTTTGGTCGTGAGATGAAGCAGAACATCATGGCAGAAGGGTGTGGCAGAGAGAAGCAGCTCAGGGCATGACAACCAGGAAGGTGCAAGTTCCCCTTGGCCAGGGACAAAACCCCCAAAGAATGACCCCATTGATCTGCTTCCTAAAATCACACTCTAACTGCCTACAATTACCACCTGGTAATCCCTAACACTTCTGTCAATCCACTGATTAAGTCACAGCTTTCATGATCTAATAATTCACCTCTGAACCTTCTTGCATTGTCTCACAAGTGAGTTTTGGGCAACATCTCGTATTTAAACCATAACACTCAGGTTCAAGATCATAACGAAATCACAATCTTTGTCACACTTATGAGACGTAAAAGCTTCCATTTGTTAAGAGACACCTGCTGTTGTCTGTTTTCCACTGTGTTCCCTACCTCTGATTCACTGAAATGGAACTACCTATTCATACATTTCACCTCCTAATTTCATTCTGACATCTTAGAGTTGTACAAAGAAATCATAAAAGTAGGGATAAAGGTAGAGGACATGCTTCCTGGTATTCATAGATGTTATCCTGTTCATTGTCTGTGTTTTATCCAAACAGGATTCTGTTCTCGTTTACCAACATTTTATGTGTTTTCAAAGTAAAATATTAAGGGACTGGAGGGATTGCTCAGCAGTTAGATTGATTGCCTACCATGTGAAAGGATGCTTATTTGTACCCCAGCTCCACAAACATAACAAAGTATCAGAGCAACAAAAGCCACATGAAAAACTAAATAAAATTGATTTTCTCCTTCTCTCTCTCTTGCTGTCCCTCTCTCTTTAAATTAAATAAATAAAATATTAAAATATTATTTCTTTGGTTCTCTGCTCCCATCCAGTTCTGCAAGTATGCTATTTTCAGTGTGTGTGTGTGTGTGTGTGTGTGTGTGTGTGTGTGTGTTGTTGTTAGGGATAGAAGCTGGGGCCTCATGAACGCTAGGCAAGCACTCTACCACTGAGTCACATCCCCAGCCCTCTCCTGTGTTCTAACATGAAGTACTTTTCTCTCTTTTCTATTTTGTTCTATTAAATAATATTACCAAGAACTTTGATCATAAATGGACAAATATTTTAATTAAAATCAGTAAAAAGAGATGCTAACTATAATAATCATAACTGATAGAAAATGGCTCATTTGATATTCCCAACTCAATATACAGAAACACAATTAAAATCATATGATTCTGATTGTTTACTAGATTTCTTTATATTAAGCAATCTTAAGACTATGTACATAAGATAAAATATATTTAAAAAGCATGATATACAAATAGGATTTTTAAAACTTTCATATATCATTACTCAATTGGTTTCCTTTAAATACATCTGATTTAGTAAAATGTTATATATTCATATACTTTTGAGAAATTATTATGTAGAGTAAGATTTCATTTTACAAAGAACAACATTAAAACTGAAAACCCCCACTTTGGGGATTTACTAATTAATCAAAAAATCTTTATTAAGCATGCATATACTAAATTTTAGTAATAGTTCAAGGCACAATGGAGATTTGGAGGAGAATATCAGAACTGTAAATTCGAGAAGGTCATATTTGACTTGGGCCTCAAAGAATGCCAATGAATTTACCAAATATAAAGTAGAGAAGGGCATTCTATTCAGAAGTGACAGCATGAGCAAAGGCACAGAAGTTTGAAAGAGCATGGAACATTCAAAAATATAAAGTAGGTCAGTGTGGTTAGAGCGTAGCTTGCATGGAAGGCAGTAGAAAGTTATATTGGGACTAAAGCAAGGATGCCCTATATGCAATTCTAAAGAATTTGGAATTTGTTCTATAGAGAAGGGGGATTGGGGAAAGTCATAAATAAACTGTGTTTTAAAAAGATAACAGTGGTGATGATATTTGCATATAATGACGAGGAATGGTTAGAATAGAAACTAACAAACTAGTTAAGATGGAATAGCTTGTAGGAGAGGTGAGGAGGGCATGTCCTAAAATATAAATATTAATTGTAAATAACTAAGAGAAAGTTGTGCTCACTATCTTATAATTAATATTAAGTTGTTACTTTACTTTTCTTGCATTTAAGGACTCTTCATTCATTGTACTGCTCTATAATATCTTATGAGTTATCTTGATCTGGCAACCATTACTCTTCCTATAATAAGATAAATTATTCATTACAAGTAATAGTCATTTGCTGTCTTGGAGTTTTTTTTTCAGAATTCTTAGTCTTCTGGTATAGGATATTATTATGCACTCACTGGAAAGCAAATTTCAAGCCACTTTAAATTCACTCTTTCCAGTTGCATAAATATCATTGCATGCCAATGCTACGGACAATTCAGCTTCATAGCTTAAACAGAGTGAGTAAAAATGCCTGAATTGACCTTTCTATGTAATCAAAAATAAATTGTGATTATGTTTGTGGCCTTCAGTTATATCTTGTCTTTATTCCCAGAAGCAGATTTCAGAGATAGTGCCAACTTACAACTCCTTGTAATTTTAACAATTGCATGCAGGAAAAAAAAGAAGTTTGAGGTTATTAAATAACTCTTCCAAGGTTGGGTATGAGATCTTTGTTCTGAGTCAGTTTATGAATAGCCAATAATGCTATGTATTTTTGTCCTTTGCTATTTTTTTTGGTCTAAATTTTTATCAGTCAACCAATCAATGTATGAACAAGTTGGGCAAAGAGCTAATAATTAATAGGAAAGAGAACTATTTAATAATAGTAACAAAAGATCCTAATAAAAAGAGATGAAATTTTATAAGAAAAATATAAAATATAACAACTCAGAGGCATGACTGAAAAATTAACAGGTAGAAAAGAAGGACCTACCAAGATTCTTTACAAAACAGCCAGAAGACTTTAGTGGATTTCAAGTTTAATATTAAAAAATAGTGCAAGGCAATAAAGGGAAAAATGTTATACAACTGACAAAGTGTGATATTGCATGTGTGGTGGGCTTCATTAACACATAAACAATAATTGGAGATGTCCAAATCACATCTGGAATATTCTTTCAACTTTAAGGCCACTTTCAGGGAAACCCTGGAAACTTGGAATGCGCAACTTCACCTTAAGTAATAAAATTACTAGACCAAGTGAGAAACATGGAAGACACCCTTAAATTCGACCCTTTGTCTCAATTCTCAGGTCAAATTAAATAATATTTTGTTAATATGGTCAACATTTATTGATACTATATCCTAAACACTGAACCCATCATCAAAGGCAATGATTCTCGGTTGGAGATCAATTTTGCCCTAAGGAGAAATGTGACAAGGCTTGGAGTTACTTTTGGCTGTCATAGCAGAGATCGGTGGTTTTATTGGCATCTAATGGTTAGAGGCCAGGAATGTTGCTATCTAGCCTATAAAGTACATGACAGCCCCCTACATCAAGAAGGTGTCCAGCCAAAATGTCAAAAGTGCTGAAGTTAAGAAAATCTGACATAACACCACAAGAGTTAATGAGTTGAATAAAGCTCCTGATCTCACAGAACTTGGTATCTCTTCGGAGAGACCCACAACCATCAATACATCTATCAGGAATCCACGAATTTCTCACACAATAAGAAAGTTGAAGGACAGAGAGCTGTAGGTAGATAAGGCAGTAAAATGAAACTTTCAGGGTTTCAGGCTCTTTCTAATTTCTTTCTACCATCTTTAATGTGTAGTTTTTTTGGTTATTTATCTATAACATTAGGGCTACAAAATAACTGTAGTATCTTTGAATCTTGGATCCGTCCCATGCAAAAATTTTCCATTTTATTCAGGAATGTATATCCCACCCCAAAATTTCGAGTATATCTCATGGGAAATTCTTTGAGGATATAGAAAAATGAGGAACCAGTTTGTTTGCTTGGGTTGATTGGTTGGTTAGTGGGTTAGTAGATTTGCTGCTGTCTGAATAAAGTCAGAAGTATGATAGTAAGAGGAAAGGGAAATCGAATGTTGTCTCCTAATCTACATTTTACCTTTTCATTTAGTTGATTTTTCCTTTTGCTGTATACAAGTTATTTAGATTGGTGGAATCTCACTTGTCTAATTTTGCTTTTGTTACCTGTGCTTTTGATGTTATAACCAAGAAATCATTGCCAAGAAAAACGTCAACATGCTGTATTGCTATGATTTTTATTATGAGTTTTATTTACAGTTATAGCCATTAAGCTTAACTCTTTAATCCATTTGGAGCTTCCTTTTATGCTCTGCATATTGTTAAGAGTCTGATTTCATTCTTTTACATGTGAATGTGCCATTTCCATTTCCTCCATCATTTCTTGAAAAGACCATTCTTCCCCATTGTGCCTTTTTGGCACCTTTGTTGAAGATCAGTTGACTAGATCCACAGGGGTTTACTCTGGAGCTCTTTGTTCCATTGCCCTATTTTTACAACATCATGCAATGATTACTGTAGCTTTATAACATATTCATACCAGAATGTGTGATGCCGCCACTTTTGTTCTTGAGATTGCTTCAGTTATTCAGTCTTTTGTGGCTCCATCCAAATACTAGGATTGCTATTTCTATTTCTTTGAAAAGTATTATTAAAAGTTTTAATTTTGTTGAATTTTTGATCACTTTGGTATGCACATTTTAGCAATATTAATTTTTCTAATTCATGAGCATGGAAAATTTTCCATTTATTTGTGTCTTCAATGTCTTTCATCAACGTACAGATGCCATTATTTTGCTTATTGATTTTATATCCTGCAACTTCACTAAATTGGTTTATTAGTTCTAACAGTGTTTTAAAGAGTGTTTTCTACATGTACAATCATGTGTTCTGCAAACAGAGATACTTTTACTTTTTCCTACTCAGTTTGGATGATTATTTCCTTCCATTCCTTGATTGCTCTGACTAGGCCTTCCTCTAAAGCATTGAATAAAAGTGAGGTGAGTAGGCATCCTTGTTTCATATTGGTATTAGAGGAAATTGTTCACTTTTTCCCATTATTTGTGATGTCATTATAGGCTTTCCGTACATGGCCTTTACTGAGTTGTTTCTTCTATAACTAATTTGTTGAGAGTTTTTACCATGAAGGGTTGTTATATTTTGTCAAAATTTTTTTGAATCTATTTAAAGTATCACATGATTTTAAAAAAATTATCGGTGGTGCTGTGGTTTGAACCCTGTGACACTTTACCATTAAGCTACATTTCTAACTCTCTTTTTTTATTTTGAGACAGTGTCTCATCTCACTAAGTTGCTAAGATTGGCCTTGAACTTGTGATCCTCCTGCCTCGGCCTTCAGGTAACTAGAATTTCAGATGTGCACTGCCATGCCAGGTTAAATATGTGATTTTTATCCTACATTCTGTCAATTTGTGATATCATACAGGTTGACTTCTCTGTTTTAAACAAACAGCAGAGGATTAATGCATCTATTTTTGTCAGGGATATCACTCTACACTTCTTTATCTTCGTGGTGTGATTATCTTTACATCAAAGTGATACTGACCTTATATAAAGTCTTTGGGAGAAGACTTTAAAGAATGGCTTTATTTATTTGACTGTTTAGTAGAATTTACTTGTCAAATTATTTTGATCTAGGTTTTGCTTGGTGGGGAGGTTTTGATTACTAAGTAAGGCTCTATTTATTGCTAAACTCTTTAAGCTATTTCTTCTTGGTTCACAGTCTTGTACAGTGCATGTTTCTAGCAATTTATTCACTTCTTTTAGGATATCCAATCTGTTGGCTTATAATGGTTTACAAAATTTCCTTATAATCTTCTATTCTTAATGTCTCAGGCATTCATCATAATTATTTTTGCCGGCATTCATCAAGGACTGAGGCAAATTCCCTTTGTACTCAAACCAATGTTCTTAATGAAACTTTCATTCCCAGAGTGTTCTGAAGACCAAATAAACTGCAATATTATCATGATATTATACACTAGAAATCATATTTCTTTCATGTTTTCTTTGATTTGTTGGGTCCTAATATATGGCTGTGAAAAATAATAATGTTACGGGCTGTTAATAAATTTGGAATTTATGTGGGTTTAAACCAAATTCATTTCATTTTCAACATAGAACATTTCTCAAGTTTCCTGCTGGAACTTTCTTGTGAAGCTGGGAGGAATCTTAGCACAGTCTATTCTGGTTCTTTCAATATCTGGATGAGAAATTTTCATTCCATGGCAAATGGATTTGCACAAGGCCACACAAATATTAAGAAGGTAGAAGGCTAGAATCCAAGTGGCTTGGATATGGACTATTACCCCAGAAGTTCATGTGTTGAAAGCATGGTCCACAAAGTAGCAAGGTTCAGAGGTGGGGCTTTTAGGCAGTGAGTGGATCATGAGGCCCCGAGCTCATCAGTGGATTAAAACATTTGATAGATTAGTTAGAGGGCATGCAGACTAATGTATAGATTGTGAGACAAGGCAAAGATGTGAACAGAACAGAAATACAAAGAAGGGGTGGTTGTCCTATAAACATAAGGATCATAATAGCTAATCTGTTCAAACCTTGTTCCACCATTTCTGGTGAAGTGAACAGGAAAAGTTTACCAAAGGGAAGGACTGGCAGACAAATTTTGCTGGTCAGAGTTCATATGGAAACAAAAAGCAATTGAACCCCAAAAGGGGCAAAGATTAAATTGAAAAGATCCTGGAGTAAGAAATGTTGTTGACTGAGACTATATAATTAATACAGAAATTATTAGCTATTAGAAAGTTCTACAGAAATAATTTGACCTTAAAAAAAGTTGTTGAAAACATGTAACTGTGTAGATAAGGCACCATATTGAGTATTTTTCTAGAGTAGAAAATTTGAATTTTGATTTGAATAAAATAAACATTAATTGTGTAATGCATGCTTTAACACATTTTTTAAGTTTTTGGAATACAGAGCTAAATCTTTGTATATTCATTTATCCTCCTTGCTAGTGTGGCATCTTTCAATGGAATAAGTTTTGAATAAATGCTTATAAAATGATAATGGTTTGAAAATAATGATGTCATAGGAAATGCAAAAAAGAAAGGTAATAATTATAATTTGAAAGGAGGGAAGGGAGTTTTGCAATCAAATTTTGTTAAAACTTAGTAGAGGGGACTGGAGTGGTGGCTCAGTGGTTACACACTTGCCTGGCATGTGTGAGGACGTGGGTCGGAACCCCAGAACCAAGTACACAACAAAGTGTTGGAGCAATGAAAGCCACATGAAAAACTAAATGAATTTTTTTTCTCTCTCCCTTTCTCTCACTGTCTCTCTCTCTCTAAAGGAAAACAAAAACTGATTAGAGGGTAATAATTTGGGAATGCAAATGATGTTTCTATTGCTGGAAAAAAATGTTCTCTAATCAAGAAAAATAGTTCAACAATTTCTATGGCCTGAATAACTAGTGGAATTTATTATTCTGATTTTCTATCATTTCATGCTTACATAAGCAAATCTAATAAGTTTTTTTGTTTTTTATAACAAGAAAAAATATTCATGTATATTCTGTTAATACACATTGTAACTTACTAAACTGACTTTCTCAAACACTTGTGGGAATATCAATAATGTGTACTTTATTTTAGAACCTGTCTTGTATTCTTGAATAATTTACTGATAAAAGTTCTAAATTAACTTTTGCAGCTAAGAGGAATTTAACCCTGAAGTAGTCTTGATAAAGTGTGCCAAAGGGGAAAAAAAGTTATTATATATTGCTTGGAAATAATTATAGAACTACATTTTATGTTAAATGGAAGAGAAGAATAAAAATCTCATATCACTACAAAGCTGGGGAGGATAGTAAAATAGTTTTGTTGTCAGGATATATTCAGTTCTATCAGGTTCTGGAAATTAAATCATGTAAGTACATAAAAACTGGGATTATTATTAATTCTAAGAATCATCCAATTGTGTCAGAAGGAAGATGTCATTGCAATGAACTATATAGTAAGCTGTAAACAGCAAAATTTTTATGCTAAACAATATGTTGACATAACAACAAAAAATGTGATTATCACTAACTAAGAAAATGGAAACAAGGATAAGGCAGGGCTATGATAAAAGCCAAGTCTTCATTATAGTAAGTTATCATGCATACTATCTTTAAATATAAAGAGATGAGAAACAAATTTAAATATACTGTTAAGCAACATGGCCACAAAATCAGAAGCAGCAACTTTATAAGACCTAAAATAATTGTATTAGGAAGTGTGATTTGTGTGGGGGGAATTTTGGAGCAGGGAATTTTTGTAATTCTTCATTAAGTTTGACCTTTCAAGGAGAAATTTTACAGAATAGCATGATTCTTCTGTAAACCCCAAAAAAGAATGATTTATTTAAAAATTTATATTGCAATGAGAAAGTTTACTCTTAGATTTTCCTCTTATAGATAGGAAATTTTAGACTAAATTTTGCGAAACAAAAAACAGACAATGGATAAAATTTGTCATGGCTTTCAAATAGAAACTTAGCAAGATGAATAAGAACAGTTGCTGATTTAATTAAATAAATAATACATGGGAGTACACTCTGGTCTGTCTTAGGCTTCAAAATACAGATTTCTAACGTCATAAAATGTATTTTTGGATTGTTTCTTTCTAGTCTTCAGATTCAGCCAGATTTTGTCAATAGATATGCTAAACATTAAAGAGAATATTGCCACAAGATGGCACCTTTGAACATATTTCAAAATGTTGATTATGAGCATCAAATGTCTTCAACTGAAAAGAACAGTGAAGACATCCGTTTTTCCTTTCCCGGTTTACAAAACAATGTTCATGTGATCCTTGAAAGCAGAAGAAGCACAATTGTCATTTTTGATGGAAAGGAGTTTTTACAATTAGAAATTTACAGATCACTGGAATTCCCAAGTAAACAATATCAACAACAATGATTCTTCATTGACTAAAACTTTCTTGTACAAATTATCCCCCCTCATCATGAACACTGATCACCAGGCTCTTCTGGGCCACAAAATGCAGAGTGAGCTGCTTGTCCCCCACATGGTTTTGAAAACAATGAATGATTAGGTGAGTACCAAAGACACTGATAACTTCTGACAAGGGTGAAAGGTCTGGCCAGCTCCGGTATCCCTCCATCAAGCCTCTGAGAACACAAATTCTAAAACGTTGGTTAATCTTGTGTACCTAAAGCTTTCAGAAAACACATGGCCTAATAGAAGGCTTAAAATGTAATTCATTTTTAACTTACCCTGAAAAAAAAATCTTCATTTGTGGAACATTTTCAACAATAAAATGAACTCCCATGTACATTTTACCTAAATTTACCAATTTGTCAATATTTTGTACATTTGCCTTCTCATTCTATTTTTGTGTACACTCATGTACATATTATTATGAAGAAGATTAAAATAAAGTATCAGACATTATGGTCCTTTATCCCTGTTGCAGAGTGAGATCCTCAGAACGATGACATTCTCTTATACAAACACAATATAAAAGTCAGGAAATTTATTATGGTTACAATATTATCTTCTAATATATAGTCCATATACAAATTTTCCAGTTATTCCAATAATTAACTTTAGAGTGATTTTTTTTAAAAAGAAAGCTGACTCAAAACTGAAGAAGAAGTAAAAGTAATATGACAAAGAAATACAGACTGATTAAAGACAAGTAAGCTTGAAGAGGAAGGATAAGAGAGAATCTTCTATCACATTCCCTTTAAAAGAATGAAATCAACATCTGTCTATGATGGGCAACAATATAGAATCAAGTGTGTATCCAACCAGCTCTAGGCTGGCTTCCTGTCTCTTCTGTTCATTAGTGATGTGTCCTTGAACAAATTCATTACTTCTCTAACCTCGCTTGTCTGATCCTTAAAATAAAGGCAGTGATTACAAAATAAGGATTTTCAGAACATTGAAAGTGATTATGTACAGTAAGGATAACCCCCAATGCTTGGAACTGAGTAAGTGCTGCACAAATTTTAACTTTAATTCCTAGAATTATAAATGCTTAACTCTTTCCAACAATCTCCTTTAAAAATAGTTTGGAAAAATAACAGAATTTGTGCTTCAAAGTTAACTCTCTGTGATTCCATGTTGCACACTGGTTTCCAACTGAACGCTCTCATCCCGCTGCCATCGAGGGGCATGTCACAGCTAATTATCTGTCATCACGCCCTGTTGCATAGGCAGTACCTTGCCTGCTGCTGCTGGGACCTCCTCGCTGTCTGTTGATTCATTTGCATCGCCTCCTGAGCGTCTCTGCTGTGTGTGGATCACACAGAATGAAGCCCAGGGGCCAACTGGCAGGCCCATCTGAATTGTGGAACATATCGAAGTCCCCTCCTCATTACTTAGTGAGTAATGTGGGATGTTAGCTGGTTCACACACCCTGGCAATGTAAACGGTCATCTGCTGCCTCATCTGCTTCTCCGCGTCTGGGGTGCAGGACCAGATCGGCTGTGGAACTTTGCTAGCACTTATGCAAACAGCGATGGGAGCTCCTGGGTTTGGCAACATTCCTGTCAGAGGCCTCATTTGTGGCTGCACCGTCTGCCTCTTTTGTGCTTCCACAGCTTTCTGAGGCAACCTCAAAATAGATCTCTCTCATACTCACCAAAAGACTAAAACCCTTCCCAGTATGTTTAGTGTTCCCTGTCGGTGTCCTAGTGACCGTGATGTTTCAATTTAAACTCCATAAGAACTTATTTTTGACACCAAATCAGGGTAAATACGTCTTGCTTTACCAAACTAAAGGAAAATGTGTTTCCTTAATGGATCCACAATTTATATTCAAAATACATAAATAACTTCTTATAGCTTGTGTAGACATAGAATAAGTCCCAAGCTGACAGGCATATATGTATAATGTCATAAGCTTATTCCAATACAAACTTCATTCTTCCAAATATACTTGCATAACTCCTGCTTTTAAAAATATAAAACAAATTAGTTTCTGGGTTGTTTTTTCCCCCAACTTCCTTTAAATTACTGACTTCAGTGGGCAGTGGTGAAATCCACAACAGGGTGTTACTGAGTGACAAGGATTCAGTTTAATGTTGACATGAATTATCTGATTAATGGGTAAATTTTCTTAATCTTTTCTTCAATGTTCTTTAATCATACTATAATGTTTTATTAGGAGATACTTATATAGAAAATAAATTCGAAGTCCACTTAGGAAAAAAGGAAAAAATAAAGTATAACATGAAAGTCCCAATCATGGGAAATTCATCTACCAGGAACTGTAAAAATCACTAGAAATAGTGCTATTTTAACCTGATTTCCTCTAGGTGTCAGTATAGCCCTAGAACTGAAAAACCTTAGATTTAAAGGAAAAAAATAAGACCACAGTAAAATAAATGTTTATTGCCAGTCCATACTATTTATACATTTGAACGATTTTTCTTTTGAAAACTGAACTAAATTTGCAACTATGAATGTTCATCTACAGATGACAGAATGGATTTTTTACTAGAAAGAACAAATTGTGGCAATGGTATATTTCTGCCAACACACATTGTTTTCCACATCTATTTTGGCATTATACAACCCTATCATTCACTGTTGGATATCATAACTTTTCCTGTCTTGGATAAAGATATTAACATTTTAAAATCTCAATAAACTTTATCACAGATAAATATAGATACACTTTAGAATAATTGCACTCAATTTAACATGCCCATTGGCATGGAGTCTTACATTATATCTTTACACCGACCATGTAGCTTTGTTTAATTAACTAAGAATTTTTGAAGCAATACAACAGCATGAAAAGATTTTAATGAGTGTGCAGCTGCTATTTATCACAACATGTAATGTTATTAAAACCCTGGAATTCCCATATCTCCAGCCATGGAGAATCCTTCTGTGTCCTCTCTCCACATTAAGTCTCCTCAATAGACAATTTATCAATTGGATGCCTCCCAGTGATCAGACCAGGAAAGCTATTATGACTTTTCTTTTGCTTTAATTTTTTATTGAGTTTTTCGCATGGCTTAGTTGGTCTGACACTTCGCTGTGTACGTGGGTTGCTGGGGTTTGAACTCGTGTACTCGTGAATGCAGGGCAAGCCCTGTAACCACCGAGCCACCGCTCCAGCCCCTATTATGACTTTTCTACACTTATGGATTTTAGAGCATTTCAGAAGTCATTCCAGCCTACTCTTTAATTTTCCTCCAAATTTTATTATTAAGTATGTCAAACCCCCAGAAAATTGAAAAAGCCAATGCAAACATAAATTTCATTTATTTCATTAGTTGTTAATGTCTTATGACACTTCATTTCTCTAAATAGATACCTTTTCATATTATTTTTTAAAGTGAGAGAGAAAGAGAGAAACAATTTTTATTTAGTTTTTCATGTGGCTTTCATTGCTCCTAGATCTCATTGTGTACATGGTGCTGTGGTCCAAACTTGCATCTTTGCACTTGTGGGACAAGTGCTATAATCGCTGAGCCACCGCTCCAGCCCCTTTTCATATTATTTTAAATAAAATATTTTTCTGGAGATAACAGAAATTACTTATTAAAAACCTGAGTAATGTCAGAGTTCTATGAAATCCTCAATTCTATTCTTACATGATGCATAGAAAGTGTATTATTAGCCAGGCATGGTGGTGCATGCCTGTAATCCCACCTTTTGGGAGGCTGAGGCAGGAGAATCACAAGTTCATGGCCAGTCTGAGAAATTTAGTGAAACTCTGTCTCAAAAGAAAAATGGAAAGATCTGGGGATAAAGCTCAGTGTTTAAGCACTTGCTTATCATATAAGAGGACCTGAGCTAAATTCCCAGTACTGAAAAAAAAAAAAAAAGGTATATTATGCATGTGGCTAAATGCCTGCTGGTATAATTTATAGTGTCCAGAAATGGCTGGAGATCTGAATCAGGCAGATAATCACACACAGCAATCAGGAAGCAAAACCAAAATGACAGAAACATTGAGATCTCCTTCAAAGCTTACTCTGTAGCCAGCACAATCTCTATCCTCAGAACACTTAGGGCAATTCCTATCTTATATCAATAACTTTACTCTGTCATCTAAATTAAGCCATGATGAAAGTGACCCTGCCTACTGAATGAATATATTTTTATTCACTTTTTTCAGGTTGAATGGGTGACAAATTATTAGCCTACCTGAGGCCCAAATCTTGTTCTACTCAATGTTTTTCCATGGCCATGTGGCCAACTCAATCAAGTCACTCTTACAGGTGAAGATTGAAGTTCATTGATCAAAGTTCTCCACAGAATAAGATTAGAACCATGCCAATTTTCTTTAAGGCTTTTTTACACTTTTTCAAAACATAGAACAAAACTTTTCTTTGGTCAAATAAGCGTTGTTGTTGTTTTTTTTTTTTAAGAATGTCTTAGGAGCTCACTAGAACAATTATTTTGAGAGTTTAAAATATTGTTTTAGTTTCCTGCAATGTACTACTACAACAAATTACCACAAACACGGAGGCTTAAAACAACTCAATATACTTTTCTTCAGTTCTGGAGACCACAATTCCAAAATACATTTTTCTTGGCTGAAACCAATGTTGAATCAAGAAAGAATCCTTTTCCTTGCTGTTTCTCTCTTCCAGAGCAACATTCCTTGGATCCTTGTATTCCTTGGCTTCTGGTCCCTTCTTCCAACTACAGACCAGGAGGCCAGCATCCTATTTCTGATTCCACTTACATTTGCTTCTATCTCATGCTCTTCTTTGCTTCTGTTTGTCAAGTTTCCCTTCACCTTTATTTTATTAAGAAACTTGTGATTGCACTTAGGACCCACGAAGATAATACAGGATCGTCTCCTAATCTCAAAGCCCTTACAGTCCATCTACAGAGTCCATACTGTAACATTCACAGTTTCCAAGGATTTATTAAGACTTGGAAATCTTTTGGGGGGGGGCGATTTTTAAGCCTACCACAAAATTACTCTATGTGATTTTGGGAAATTGGCTCAGCTACTACCGAATAGAAAAATGAAGCCAGTTCCAAATTCTTCACATTTATTTATTCAACTACCATTGATGTGGGGTTTTGAGATAAGGTGGATTCTCTGCTCCCAGCAGCAAATAAAGTCTGGGCTGACTACAGATTCCAGCAGCCAAATAAGCCCACTTCTAGTGTTTGCAGGGATTCCCAGTTAAAACTGGAAATTTGGGCTGGCTGCAGGTGTCTGCAGCCAAAATAGTGTTAGCAGCTCTCCAGCTAAGAGCTAGGTGTTGCAGCTCTTGGTGTGGTGGAAATTCATCCCGGGAATTTGGTGCCAATCTTCTGGGGTCTTGTCTCATGAATTTGAAGAATAAAATCCAAAGAAAACCATGGAAGGAGAAGTAAAAGGAGTAGGATTTATTTAAGGAAGGAGAGCAGAGACTCCGCAAAGCGGATGGGCACCTGGAAGCAGGACACCATCTAATGGAGGTCAGGCCAGGGGGTATATTAATTTGGGGTATGAGCATAGTTAACATTCATGCATAGCAGGCATTGAGAAATGCATCTACATCATTGGTTGAAACCTATGCGAAGCAGGCATTGAAACTTAGTACCAAAGTCATTGGTTAAAATCTATGCAAAACAGGAAGCAATTCTTTCCAAGTTCCCATCTGTATCCACCCCATTTCTTAGTTTTCCGCCTCAGGGACAAAGATGTTGCTCGCACAGGTGAGCCTCATGGTCATTGGTATGACAGGGCCCTGTGTATGCCCTGTCAATCGTTCTCTACCAGCTAGCTCTTAGATGGGGCCCTTTGTCCTGACAACCTAGCCATTTCATTACCTCTCCTAAAACTGCCTCACCATGAATAGTTTATCCTTAGTCTTTCTTCTGGGAATAATAGAAAACAATGAAACTGACTAAAAAATACTGCTTTGTCCTCACAAATATTCAATGAAATTTCCTATTCTCCAATTACTTTCCTCTCTTCTCCACCCAAAGTTCTTATTTTCAGCTAAGTTTCTATTCAAATTCTATAGTAAACAACTTGGTTTTATCATTTGGCAGAGAATTTCAAATTCTTCTCTTTTAAACATAGCTTGTTTTGCTTTTCTTTTGCTTTAAATGTCCATATTATCCAAAATGACTTACAGATCCAATGCAATTCTAATCAAAATACTATTGTGAATCTTCACAGAACTAGGAAAAACAAACCTAAAATTCATAAGGAAGCAAAAGAAATCCCAAATTGCCAAAGCAATCTTAAGGAAAAAGAACAAACTGGAGATATCACAATTCTTGATTTCAGCCATACTACAGAGTCATAGTAACCAAAACTGCACAGCCCTGGCATAAAAACAGAAGTATAGACCAATGGAACAATAAGGAGTTTCAATTAATAAACCCATATTTCTAAAGCTAACTGACTCTCAATAAAGGCTCCATCCAAACACAGACACTGGAGCAAAATCAGTCTCTTTGATAAACAGTGCAGTGAAACCTAGGTATTCACAGGAAGATTGAAACTTGCCTCCTGTTTCTCACCCTACACAAACCCAATTCAAAATGGATCAAAGACCTAAATGTGAAATCCAAAATGTTGAAACTACTAGAAGAAAACATAGGAGAATCACTTAAGACACTAGTATAGAAAATGTTGTTTTGAATAAGACCCTCCAAACATAGGAAACAAAAGCAAAAAATAAAGAGATGAAATTGTATCAAATTTAAGAAGCTTGGGGGCTGGAGCAGTGGCTCATTGGTTGGAGCATTTACCTAGCATGCACAAGGACCCAGGTTTGAACCCCAGCACCACATACACAACTAAGAGTCAGAGAAACAAGGGCAAGATGAAAAGTAAATAAAACTTTTTTTCTCTTTCTCTCTATCTCTCTCTCTAAAGAAGAAGAAGAGGAGAAGGAGGAGAATGAGGAGAAGGAGGAGGAGGAAGAGGAGGAGGAGGAGGAGGAGGAGGAGGAGCTTCTCTCTAGTGCAACAAAACCTAACTGAATAAAGAGGTAACCCACAAATGGCAGAAAGTATTTACCAGCTATTCATCTGACAAAATACTAATATCCAGAATACATAAGGAACTCAAAACACCTAACAACAAAGAGCTAAATCATGCAATTATAAATGGGTAAATGGTCTATAAGAACACTTCTTAAATTGATCAATTATGTAATATGCACAAATTGTGTTATGCACAAATGTGGCACAAGTCATCCAACTATTATGTACAATCATAATGCACCAATAAAAATTCAAAAAAGAGCACACATACACAAAAAGAAATGGGATGGATATATCATACACTGATGGGGTTGAAACAATACAGCACTTCTGAATGTTGGGTATACCAGTGGGAGTCTGTGCTATTCCTAAAACATTAAAGGGTCCTAAATAAGTCAACTCTGCTTGGAGGAATTTGAAAATGTTGAAGGAAAAAATGAAAATGAGAAACCTGATCCAGAATTTAAACAGTGATCCAGTAATTTAAACAGAATGAAGATTGACCAAAGAGGGGCTGGAGCGGTGGCTCAGCAGTTACGGTGCTTGCCTGGCATAAGTACATAGGTTTAATCCCCAGCACCCACATACACAACTAAGTGTCAGAGTAATGAAAGTCATGTGAAAAACTCAATAAAAAATGATTCTCTCTCTCTCTCTCTCTCTCTCTCTCACTATTCTTATCTATTTTTTTAATTGACAGAAGGGCCAGAGTCCATAGCTCATACCACTCCCACTCTAAGCCTTAGTGCATGAGTGGGTAATTTGGTCATGAGAAGCAGAAGATCATTTCTGAGACTCTGACAGAGGAGCCACATATATTTTGGCATCAAGCCTATTGCTCAGGCAACTATTAGATTAAAAGAATAATAAAGAGGTTGATGGGATTAAGATGAAAGTTGGGATGACAATTGAAATGTTTACACAGGCTTCATGCTAAGTAGCTGTTTCCTTTACCTAAAATGTTCTCTGGAAATGGATATTATATCTGACTGGGAAATATGTCCCCCACATGGTAGTATAAAACTAAAACCTGATGGTGAAGGGTTAATGGAAGCCACTGTGTAGAATATGAAGGTCAATGGAATTATTGTTCTATGAAGTCACAGAATTATAATATTCCCATCAATAATATAATTATAAAAAACATTTCTCAAAAGAAAATAAGAATGCAGAAAAAAGAAAATTCTTATACACCAAGTAGAAATGTAAATTACAGTGAACATTATGGATAACAATATAGAGGTTCTTTAAAAACTAAAAATAGATCTACCATGTGATACAGCTATTCCTTTTCTGGGTATATACCAAAGGAATGAAGGGAATGCTAAAGAGACAGCTGCATATCCATCTTTATTGCAACACTCTTTATAATAGGTAAGCTATCAAATCAATCGAGGTACCCATCACTAGATCAACAGATAAAGAAAATGTAATGACAACACACAATGGATTATTATTCAGCCATAAAAAGAGGGAACTAATTGCAGCAATAACAGTGGAATTGCAGGACATCACGTTATGTGAAATAAGCCAGACAGAGAAAGAGAAGTACTGATGTTTCCTCTCATTCGTGGAAGCTAGTTGACCTGAAAGTATGGCAGTGCTTGCTAAAGTTGGGAAAGGTGGGAGTTGAAAGGAGGGTGGACAAAGGGAAGTTGCATTTAATTAGTACACATGTAGGCATGCATTGAAGAATCACACTCAATATCAGTATGTATAATTAATGCATGTTAATAAAGATAAAATATTATGAATCAAAATTAAAATTAATTAAGATGGCTCTATGAGTCTCAGCTTTCACACAAAAGGTTAACAAGCCTTCCCTTGCAAAAATATATGCAGACTTAAGGAGCATCTGAAAGCAGCAGCTTCAGTCTGTTGTTCTTTGCAGGTTACAAACTTTCCTTAGGTGATCTCAACCATCATCATAGTTTTAACTACCTTCCCTAAGACAGTATTATCCAAATCTATTCAGCAGACCTTCTATCCTTAAATGATTCCAAGACCTCAAGTGGATGCCTGAAACCACTGCTAGATCTGAGCCCTATACATACCATTTTCTCCTATACATCTGTACATATGGTAAGTTTCATTTATAAAATAGGCATAGTAAGATATTGACACTAATATTAATAAAATAGAGCAGTTACAGTAAAATATTGTAATACAAGCCAGCATCACTAATCTTGCATCTTGGGACCAATATTAAGTAAAGCAAGTGCGTAAACACATGCACTGCCGAATCATTCAGTCAACCCGCTAATGAAGACAAGCAACCAGGTGTCTGATGGGGAGGTGTCATGCACAGGGTGGATTCATGTCCTGGAGAGGAAGGAGTTGTTGGTGGCGAGACTTCACCACATGAATCAGAATGCATGCAACTTTAAATGTATGGATTGCTTGTTTCTTCAACTTTCTTTTTAATATTTTCAGACAGAGGTTGACTCTGGTTGACTAAAGCCAAAGAGAGCAAAACCCACAGATAAAGGGGCAAGTCTACTGCATTTGACCTCAGTCACAGCCATGAGCTTCAGTATCACATATTAAACTGTGAGGCAGCAGATTCATTTGACTAGTTCACAAGAATTTCAATTTCTACATAGTTTACACAATGGAGCTATTTATTACAAATACACGCACACACGTGAACACACACAAACGCAATGCCTCATCCTCCTCAACAGCGCTACCATCTAGAAGTCACTCCAGCTGAAACCTGCAGGTCAGTCTGGAGACCCCTTTCCTCCTTCACCTGCAGTTGGCCATCTCATCTTTATGGGGAATGTGCATGGTGTCTGCCATTTGCCCTCCAAAGTGTTTTGCAGTTCTCTCCCCTTTCTCTAATCCTTTATCATCACCTAACTAGATCTTTCCAGAGCTTACCAAAGGCTAGGACATCTTCATTTGGTGAATTTTTCAGTATATTAACAAGTGAAACAAAAGCCAAATCAATCATAAAAATGCATTAAATATTTAAGTTGAATAAATTAATGCTTACAATAGAGGTATAACTGGAATAATCACAAAATAATTATAAGACTTACATAAAGTTTGGTGGCTCAGCAGTTGGAGCGCTTGCCTGACATACATGAGGACCTGTGTTCAAACGCTAGCACCGCATAAACAACTAGATGTCAGGGAAACAAAGGCCAGATGAAAAAAATAAATAAAATTGATCCTCTCTATCTTGCTCTCTGTATCCCTCATAAACAAAAATGAAAAACAAAGTTCAGCCTATGCTACAGGAAACACAGATAATATTAAAATATGATTATAGAAATGTTCAAGCTTGTCAGTGTTCACCTGAGCCTGATTGCAGGATCTTATTTAGAGACGATATTAGAAGTCTATAGCTGAGACTTTTTGAATATGAATCCACCACCATCTGGTCCTTCTTTAACCTCCCCGTGCCCTGCCCCTCCTTCAGTGATAGAACCTGAAGCCTAATGCAGCACAGCTCCCTTCCCCCTTTCAATTTATCTTCCTTTCTGCCAACAGACTGAACTACTAAATCTTAACTCCCTGCCTTATTTAAGAAGGTTAGTAAAATATAATTTGCTTGGTATTCATTTTAGAGATTTATTTTGTATCTTCTGCTTCCCAAATTTTAAGATTTAGTATTCCAATCTCCTTGCTTTTTCTAAAAACGAAAACTCCAATGCTTTTCTTCAGTTCTGTACTATCATTCATGCTGTTCCCTCTGGACTACCATTTCTGCACCTGACCAATTATTCAGATTCCACCAGGCAAGCATCATCTACTCTGTATGGCCTCCTCTGAACACCCAGCAAAAGTGTGGTCCTCTTCCAGGACAAGGTCTTCCTGGGGTTCATGACCTCCTCTGTAGAGTGGTCTTCGCTACACTGTTTTTTGCCCAAGGAACACCCTCAGTTGCTTCCACACCAAGCTTGCAACCTGGCAATAATGTATTCTTTGAGGGTAGAAACCCAATTCTTACAATTTTTTTTCTTTTGTGACATGATACCCTCCAGATTACCTAGCACAGAATGTTTGAAAGTAATTGTCAGAGGACAAAACCCACAGGAGTGAACTTGCGAGGAGCTGGTGCGTACCTTCCAACTTCCACCAGGTGGCACTATGCTATTCGCCACAGGGGAAAATAGCACGGTAATAGAACCCCTGCGAGAAAGGCATTCAATGTATTCGTATATGCACACACCCATGCCTGCTATGTGCCCTGTTGAGTGCAACTCGCCTCACAGCCATCCATTTACAGATGGCCAAGCTGGTGTTTCCTTTATGATCTTTGCAGAAGCAAAATAGAAAATATTAATTACTATTCCGTTATTACGTCAATTTTCCTAAACAAAACAGACTAGCACCCTTTTCATTAATGCAGTTACCACCTAAAGATTTTCTAAGGTAAAGGTGACCCTGAATTTGCCTTATTTGGATGAATCCAGAGTATTTCCAATAGAAGTAGACGATTAGGGAGACTTCCGGTCGATGAGCAAGGAGCTCCTTCCTGCCCAGCACAACTTAAACCTGCTGACATTTGCTGCCTCATTATGAAAATTAGATAATAACGCTTACCTTTAAACTGTGATGTGAAGACTTAAACGTTATGCAACTTAAAGTGCCATGCATAAAATGTGGGAGTAGAGGTGCAAGCCTGTAATCCTAGCCACTTGGGAGGCTGAGACAAAAGGATCCCAAATTTGAGGCCAGTTTGGGCAGATTAGTGAGATTCTGTCTCAAAATAAAATAAAACAGTGCTGGAGTAGGCCATTTGCAGTGCACTTGCCCAACATGGGTGAGACTCTGGGTTCAAACCCCAGTAACATAAAAGTACCCAACACAGAAAAGAAAATAAGTATAAGTTGCTCATGATTAGAATAGGATGAATCACAAAACTCAGGAATTCCATTTGGCCTTGAAGTCCAAAGAATTCAAACTTCGTTTCTTGTCTTAACAGACTCCTGGACTGGAATCTGTTTCAACCACCTTTTTGATCTGTAACAAGCCCCCTAAACCTCATTATTCTCAGCTATGAAATGAACCTTATAGCAATACCTGACTCATTTGGTTTTATACTAATTCTCTGCTATGTGAGCCGGATTGGTTTCAGCATAACCTGGGCTATATGGTAATAGTGAAGCAAGATTAGAACTCTAGAATGTGGCAAATTTGCCCAGCTCTAACCATCATTCCCGAACCATGGCTCAGTACTAACATCTCATGGTGATCCCACTAGTAGTGCTGGGTTCAGAGACACTATGTTTATAATTTTAAAAATGGGGTTGAAAACTGGAACGTAATGCATATCTTGTGACATTGCTCTCTGCAAGAAGTTGTTCTTTCCTTCAAAGAGGGAGAACTCTTCCATCTAATTTGTAAATTTACACCACAAGAGTAATTTCACTGGTGCTGCCCGATTTCCTATGCTAGTGCTCCCTCTAGTTGTGTTAAAATATTTTTGTTAATGATGTCATTGTTAGTGATAATATTCTATTGAGAGTTCTATCCTTTCCAAGTGAAGATTCGCTCTTAAATATGGGGTGGCCACAGAAGAAATAAAAGAATTCTGGGGTGTGTGTGTGTTCATTTTTAAAATAAAAACAAGACTACCAAGAAAATTTTCTCTACTTAAAATCCCTTATTAGTCACCAGTACCCACCTGTACATTTGCTCGTCTAACTAGCAAACTGCCTACCACATTTTTTTAACACAATTTCTTTTGAAACACAAAAGCTTCAGGGAAATGAATATCAGAGCAGATGAATATCTCCCTGAAGGAGTAGATAATTCCTGAAATTCCAGAGTTAAAGATTCCTTATTTTGACCTAAAACCTTTGACCCCTGGTAAACACATGCTGGGGCAGGTGACTCTTGAAGTCTTATCAGTTATTTGCATCTAAATATGAGAGATCTTATCAGAAAATCTCCACTCTAAGCAGGTTTTGGAAAGGGGATATGGAGGAAGCTTTAAGTCTCTAAAGACTGAGTGGAAGGGGAGGACTTGTTCTCAGTGCACTAACTCCAGTATTTTATACTCTCCAGTTAACCATTGAAGGCAACCTTTTCACATATTTATTCTGATTTTATAAATGTAATGAAACTCAGAAAGGCCAAGTAACATCCAGTAGCAGAATTTTTATTCAGTTGAAAACCCATGTCTCCAAGTTCTATGCACATCTAAAGTTCAGATTATGAGACCAAGATAAGATTGATTTTACTAATGCCACATTACTGTGTTTGATGTTGTACCTCTCCAAAGTGTCATAAGGCTGCCAGGGTATGGACAGTTAAAGAAAAATAACTCTTTAAGAAAGCCTTATTAAAATGACAACCCCAACCTTACAGCTTTTATCCACACATCTAGATCTTTCTCTTGTCATTCCACACATATTAATAATGTATGTAAGAAATCTGAAGAATGTGTTTCAGATTTGTCTGCTGCTAGCAGCTATGAGTGTTCATTGAAGACACTATGAACAGCATTTCATAAACTTTTCTCCATTACAAAAATATTATTTCATTTCCTATCCCAGTTGTTTTCTTCCCTGACTTAAAGCAGTTAAAATTTTAAGAGATGTTGTGCAGAAACCTAAAATGATATCATACTGCCTTTCTTCACAAAATTCAATATAGAAGTTGAAATTGACCTCTGCTAATATTCATTCCAAAATTGCACATCAGAGCTTGACACGACTAATAGCATTTTGTAGAATTAGTGGCTCTATTGTGAGGTTTTCAGCATTTCCGTCACTGCCTTGTTTGACAGATGGAAAAACTCGTTTCTACCAGTAAAAGGACAAATGCAAATAAATACATCAAAATTCTTTGTAAGCAAATAGCGCTTGTGCAATGCCAGATTTCATATATCACCTTTAAAACCAGAAGCTTTGTTGAATTTCAACAATGATACAGAGCCTGTTCAGTAATCATGATCCATGCATAGTAAAGTTTTCTTCTATATCTCCAAATATGAAGTGCTAAAGTGCTTTCTTTAGTTGACTAAGCAAAGCAACTGCTCAAAAAAATGAATAAATAAATAAAAATCCTTTTTCAAGCAAATTATTTAAAGAATGTGGCAAGGGTTTCATTTATTTTTTCCCCCCACTGGTTGAATTCATTTAACAAAAATGTATTATAAGCCTACTGTACATCAGGTGCTATGAGTTTACAAACATCTAAAGAATAGTGTTGGCCCCAGAGGCTTACAATATAGGAAATCTACATAGAAAAACAACCCTGCAAAAGACTGAGCAACAGTACCATCTAGACAGCCTTGCTGTGGTAAGAGTTCTAGCACGCTATAGTAGAAGTCAAATGTGTATAAGGGCTAGCAGGTGTCAAAATAAATGAAATGAACCAGGAAATGTATGGTATACCTTTCTGAAAGGGCAGCTGCTACTGAACTTAAACTGTTATCATGCAAGGGAGTGTGGAGAAGAAAAACTACTTTTTCCTTCTACCCATCATTAACTAGAATCCTTTTAAGAAAAACAGAGAATCACAACATAAAGCCATAAAACAGCAGAAGTATGACAAGAAAAAAATCATTAAAAATTATTGAATATTAGTTTCATCATCGGAGCCTTCTTTACACATGGACACCTAAAGACACGGTTCAGTCTGAGTGCTTTTATGCTGGATTTGATAAAGAATAGGATAAATGTAAGAAACCGGTGGAAACAGCAAGGTCTGTTTGGATTCTTCTTAGTGTCTCTCCTTCTTGGAGATAAGAATATTCATTTCCTGTGGGTATAGGAAGGGTACCACTCACATGAGAGTCCTATGATATACTTTTGGGGAAAAATGTGAGAAGAATTTTAGAAAGACCTTCCTGGTTTTGCATTTTCACAAATTCATTCAGCTTAAAATAGTCAAAGCCAAAGTGCCTTATTTTAGAGTAACAAACTAAATCCCACCACATAGAAGTCTAAGAGTGTCAGGTTTCATAATTTTTCCAAAAAAATCCATTTTTTATTTTGTAAAATTCCAAAAGTATAATTAGTATAAAATATAGATGTTTTAAATTCTGTCAAAGTTTAAAAATACAAAAAACACAAATGAATATTTTTAAAAAGTCAATTTGAAAACTGTACATATTTCAGAAAAGAATCAAACTACATGTAACCAGCATGACCTAAAAAGACCTGATCTAAAAAGCAGTATTCTAGTTGTGTCTTAAAAAGGAGACAAAGTGGGGCTGGAGTGGTGACTCAGCAGTTATGGTGCTTGCCCGGCATGCGGAAGTATGTGGGTTCGAACCCCAGCACTACATACACAATAAAGTCTCAGAGTAATGAAAGTCACATGAAAAACTCAATAAAATTGATTCTCTCTGTCTCTCTCTCTTTCTCTCTCTCTCTTACCATCTCCCTAAAGAAAGGAGACAAAGTTTTCAAAGACAAAAATCAAGGATTTCTAACGGAGGCCAAATTTAGAAGGAACAGAAGTAAATGGAAAGTGTCCTTAAATTCAGAGTTGTTGTTTTTTAAAAAAATGTATCTTCAGAATTCTTTATGTGGAAATCCATTATGTATCCACTGAAGGATGAGTAGATAAAATGATATTAATGGAACATTATTAAAGCATTTAAACAAAAAAGACAGGAACCTATCATTTACAACAACCTGAATTTAGCAGGAAGATATTATACTAAATGGAATAACCCAGATACAGAAAAATAAATACTGCATGATCTCGCATAAATGAGGAATCTAGCTAAGTTGAACTCACAGAAGTGGAGTTTAGAATGGTGGCTGACCAGACCTGGTAGGGATAGAGAGATGGGGAGATATTGGTCAAAAGATACCACTAGAGTATGGCTTTTAAATGTCCACCATTAGGACCCAGCTTTGGAGTTGGTGGAGTCTTCAAGAGGTGAGGTCTAGTGGGAGGACATCAGGTTATTGGGTGAGTGTCCTTGAAGAGGACAGTGGCAGCCCAATCCTTCTTCTTCTCCTTTTGCTCCCTGGACATGAGGTAAGAGGTGTTGCTCAACCACCACCTGATACCATGTGACCTTTCCACAGCTCCAAAAACAGCAGAGCCAGAAAGGAAAGAGATGATTGATACATTCAAATTTCTGAAAGAACGAAAAAAAAAAAGTGTCAACCAAGAACACTATACCCTGAAAACTATCCTTTAGAAATGAATGAAAAATAAATCTTTCCAAGATAAACAAAACTGAGGGAATTCATCATCAGCAGACCAGCCTGACAAGAAACACCCAAAAGAGGGTCTAGAGAGATGGCTCAGTGGTAAAGCACCTGCCTGCATGTACAAGGACCCAGGTTCAATGCCCAGAACCACATACAAAACTAAGTAGAGAAAAAACAAAGAATAGATGAAAAAATAAAAAATCAATTCTCTCTCTTTTCCCTCTTCCCCCTAAAAAAAAAAAAAAGAAAAAGAAAAGAAAAAAGAAATGCCTAAAGAATCTTTAAAAAAAAGTGAAAGGATAACAAATACATTATGAAAATACACCAAGTATAAAATTCACAAGTAGAGCAGTTACACAAAGGGGAAAGAAAGCACAATTAAATCTTAATAATATAAAAAACATCAAACCACATAAATGAACAATAGAGGAAGAAAGGAACATAGGTAATACAAAATAATTAAAAATATTTTAACAAAATGACAATTATTGTTATTATTATTATTATTATTATTCAATAATAACCCTGAACATAAAGTTATTAAATTCCTCAATCAAAAGATTTAGACTGGTTAAATCAAGTTCTTTAAAAAAGATTCAGTGATATGTTGCCTACATGAAACTCACTTCAGTGGAATAGACACACAAAGCCTCAAAGTAAAATGATAGAAAAAGATGTACCATGGAAACAGATAACAAAAACAAGCAGGAGTAACTATGCCTACACCAAATTAAAAAAAAAACAAACTTTATGCCAAAAAGTGGTGTAAAAACCCAAGAATAGTACTATGTAAAGATAAAGGCATCAATTCAACAAGAAGAAATAGCAGTTCTTTTATTAGTGCATTAGAGTTATACAGAATATTGGGGTTCATATTGACATAATTATAAAAGCATGAAACATGATTTGCTCCAATTCATCCCATCTCTGTTTCCTTCCCTCTACTCTAATGGTCTTCATTGTATTTATTTAATGTTTTTAAATTAATGCTTTATTGATACACATAAAGGTGAAATTCACTGTGGTATACCCATGTAAATACATACCATAGTTTGATCAATTTCAATCCTCTCTTTCCTGCTTTTCACATCTCTCCTCTCTCCCCCTCAATCCCCTTTCTCTATTATATTGATCTTTCTTCTATTTTCATGGTATTACCTCATCTCCACTTGCCCACCCCATTTTGGTTTAATTTCTGCATAGGAAAGAAAATATTCCACCCTTCATTTTCTGAGTTTAGCTTATTGCACTTAATGTGATGTACTTCAGTTCCATACATTTGCCAATAAATGTCATAATTTCATTCTTCTTTATGGCTGGTTAAAACTCTATTGTGTATTTGTACCACATTCTCTTAATCCATACATCTATTGACAGGTATCTGGACTTTGATACACATGCACTCAAATTTCAACAGCCAGTTATATAAAGCAAATATTGTTAGATCTAAAGGGAGAGATAGACTCCAGTACAATATTAGTCAGTGACTCCAAAACCTCACTTTCTTCAGTGGACAGATTGAAATGTGGAACTTAAATTGTACACACTGAAAGGTCCTATGAAACATTGAATGAACATTTTACTCAACAGGTAGCTGCAGAATACAGTTTCTTCTCATCAAAAACAAAGAACATCCTTCAGGACACATCACATAATAGGACACAAGATAAGACTCAACAAATTTTAAAAATCTCACAGTAGGAGTAGGAGGAGAGACTAGGGGAAGGGAGGAGGGTGGAGGGGTGGAGACAGAATTAAAGCAAATTATATCCCATGCTTTTGTGATTATGTCAAAAGGTATCTTTTTTTTTCTTTTCTTTAAAGAGAGAGGGACAGTGAGAGAGAAGGAGAATCAATGAGAGAATCAATTTTTTATTTAGTTTTTCATGTGGCTTTTGTTGCTCTGACACTTCATTGTATACATACGCTGGGGTTTGAACCTGCATCCTCGCACATGCCGGGGAAATGCTGTAACTACTGAGCCACCTCACTAGCCCCCTCAAGAGGTATCTTAATGTTATATATAACTAAAAAGAATCAAAAATTTAAAAAATACTGAAATCATACCATGCATCTTTTATTTTTTCATTTACTCATCAAATGTTTAATGAGTTAGTTCATGGTATATGCTAGGACCTATGCTGGGATTCAATGATGAATCAGATACAATCTTTCAAGAAATAAAAGGTTTACTGGGGAAGACTGATAGGAAATAAGCCATAATTATACAGAGGGATGGGGGCATAATAAAATTAAAGATGGTTGCTAGGGGCATCTGTTTCAGCAGGGGACAGATATGGACAGAGGAAAATCCCTTGACTGAACAGTCAGTTTGAAAATATGAGTAAGAGATGCTGGAGAGAAAGGTAATTAGGAAGAAGGGTGGCATCAGAAAGGCTGAGATGTCATGGTGTGCTAGGCGAATGCATGCCATTTAGAAGGGCTGTAGCACATGCAAGAGGAAACTATGAGGCACCCAGTGTCTAGCTCATGTAGTATCATGCTAATTAGCATAGATTTTCCTCTTTGGGAAATGGGGAGCCATTTGAGAAACTTATGTAGTGAAATGCCATCATTATTACCACCACCACCAATCATCATTATCATCTCTTTTATTGTGCCCTCATATGAATGTAACTTACTATGTGTCAGGGATGCACTAGGTATAACATGTATATTATTCCAGCTAATATTCCCAGCAATTCTATGAGATAGAACTTTTATTTACATTTTTGCTAATGAAAAACAGTATGACTATCCTAAAATTGCTATAACAAAGTATCACAAATTGGAGTGGTTTAAACAACAGAAGTTCATTTTCTCACAGTTTTGGAGCCTGGAAATCTGAGATCCAGGCATCAACCGAGGTGGATTCTCCCAAGACCTCTCTCATTGGCTTTTGGATAGGAGGCCACCTTCTCTCTCTCTCTCTGGATAATCTTCTGGTTTTTCACTCTGTACCTGTGTTTTCATCTCCTCCTCCCCTCTTCTTATAAAGATATCAGTCACATTGGATTAGGGTCCACAATAATGACCTCATTTTATCTTAATAACCTCTTATTTCCAAATACAGTCACAACTCAGCCCATAATAAGAAATAGCTTGTCCATAGGGCTGGTAAGGTAGATCAGTGGCAGAGTGCTTACATGGCATGTGTGAGGACCTGGGTCCAAACCCATACCCAACATATACAACTAAGTGTTGGAAAAATAAAAAACAGATGAAAAAAAAAATGACTCTCTCTCTTAAAGAAAGAAGAAAGAAAGAAAGAAAGAAAGAAAGAAAGAAAGAAAGAAAGAAAGAAAGAAAAATTGGTTAGTGGTGGAGTGTGGAATTGAACCCAGCCAAACTGACCTATAGCCTATGTTCTTACTATGGTGATGTAAATCTCAAATTTGTGTTTTAGAAAGAACATTAGTGCTGAAATAAGGAGCACTAATTGAGGGCGGCCATGGGGAGGGGGGCAGCA
Source organism: Aplodontia rufa (assembly GCA_004027875.1). Taxonomy (NCBI): domain Eukaryota; kingdom Metazoa; phylum Chordata; class Mammalia; order Rodentia; family Aplodontiidae; genus Aplodontia; species Aplodontia rufa. Next base: position 3,102 of record PVKS010007014.1, on the reverse strand, counting down.
GCAAAGTCAGAGTGAAAAGGCCCAGTGAAGGGAATTTTGCAAGAATATAGCACACAGATAATCCAACTGAGCTCCAACAGCTGCAAGGTGAGAGCCCAGAGAGACTGAGGAAGTGTAAGAGCATGTGGTCAAATGCACGTGGAAAATGAAGGAGAGGAAGAGTCCAGATCATGGTCCCTGTTTCTGTCTTGGGCACCTCGTGGGTGGGAATGCTGTTTAGTAGGAATGTGAGGAACTGACATCATTGTCAAAGACTTTCTCTGTGCATCTAAGGTCTCTGAAGATCCTCAAAAGCCCTGTCATACCTATGGGCTAAGTGCTGTGGCTGGTTGTAAGACTCAATTGGACTGACTGAAAACGAGCTGCAACTATTGGCATCTGATCAACGCTCTAACATGCTTCTATGTCACCTTTCCAGAAAGGCTTAAGGTTTTCTTGAAACTTTTGTTTTCTTCTGTTTTCACTTAAGCATTGCTTTCAGGATTCTCATCATGACTTGAATTCACAGCGTGATTTCTCTGTGTCCCCTGCTTTGTGCACCACCTCAGTAAGAACTCTCCACATGTGTACTGCATGTATGTATGTGAGGGCTGTGTGTACTCATAGGCTCTGTCAACTCTGTGGTCATATGAATTCAAAAACAAATGGAGGGGCTGGAGCAGTGGCTCAGCGGTTTCAGCTCTTGCCTGGCAAGCACAAGGACCTGGGTTCAAACCCCAGCACCATGTACACAACTAAGTGTTGGAGCAACTAAGGCCATGTGAAAAACTAAATGAAGTTGTTTCTCTCTTTCTCTGTCTCTCTCACTGTCCCTCTCTCTTTAAAAATAAATAAATAAATAAAAAACAAATGGAGAGAGGGAGGGGCTGTAACAGTGACCTGGCAGTTATGGAGCCTGCCTGGCAAGCATGAGGACATGGGCCCAAACCCCAGCACCACGAACACAAAGAAGAGTCGACGCAAGGAAAACCATAAGAAAAACTAAATAAAATTGATTCTCCCTTTCTATCACTGTCCCCCTTTCTTGAGAGAGAGAAAGAGAGAGAGAGAGAGAAAGAGAGAGAATCAACCTTATTTCTTTCTTTTTCACTTGGTCCTTACTTCTCCAACACTCAGCCACTGCTCCAGCGCTCTTATGAAATTCTAATTGCTTGAATTGGGAAAGATAAAATGCTTTGTTATGAATCAATCATGATAATGGCAATGACTATTTATGCTGTGGAAACCTTCTTCAAATAACCTATAATATGGGTGCCTTGGGCATCCAGGACAATACTGGCTCTTTCGGCAATGTGTTCCAATGGAAAAGAAAAATTAAACAAACTTCACGGACAGCACCATAGCATTTCTGACCACTGCCAACTGCATCAGGGAAAAGAAGCTAGAACTTATCTCAGACTTTCCTAATAGTAGCAATAGCAGTGTCAGAAGTTTGTATAATGTGTTAGAGTTTATACCATGTGTTCATGTACAATATTTTATTTAATCTGTAGGAAGAAACCTCACTCATAATCTGGCTAATTCTTCTTTATCTTCTAAATAGCTTGTTTTTCTTTGTAGGTAACTGTTTACCTTTATTAAGCATGAGATGTTCATTTGCCTTTTATGTATATATTTATGTATATTTTTAATAATGCATTATAGTTTTACGTAATGATGGGATTAGTTGTGCATATTCCTAGATGCACACAAATCAGCAACATAATTTGTTCAATATCATCCCCAAATGCCCCCCTACCTCCCTCCTCCTGTCCTCTGATCCCTTGCCTTTCTTCTGGGTCCTATATTGTTCCTTAAAAGCCCAAATACGGTGACATAATTCTTATACCTATGTAGAACATTTTTAATATATATGGCTATAGTATATACAGTGATATTTATAACTGCTTGGAATGTACCTTGCTTTATCTCAGTTCTCCTCCCTTATCATCCCTTGTAATTCTTCAAAATATTTGACAATGAAATTAAACATTTACATTTTTCTATAGTTATGCAGCATAGCTTGTTCAAATATCTTATGAAGTACCTTGCAACTGAATCTCATAAATGTTAACATTTTGCATTTTTGTTCTATGAATTTAATACATGAGTTTGTCTACTGTACTTCCAGGCCTAGGTTTAGGTCCACCCTCCACAGATGAGGGATATCATTTGGCTCTTGACTCTCTAGGTTTGGCTAACTTCACTCAGCATGAATTCTTCCAATGCCATCCATTTGCTTTCAATAGATGCAGTATCATTGTTTCTAATAGCTGACTAGAACTCCACTGCGTGTGTGTGTGTGTGTGTGTGTGTGTGTGTGAATATACCAGAGCTTTTAGATTCATTCATCCTGTGAGGGGCATCTGGGTTGGTTCCATAATTTACCGATTGTAAATTGAGCTGCTTGAACATGGATTTTGCTGTGTTGCTGTAATGTGCTGACTCTAACTTCTCTAGGGAAATACCCAGAAGAGGGATAGCTGGGTCATATGTTGGATCCAACCTTGATTTTTTGAGGAGTCTCCACACAGATTTCCTGAGCAGCAGGACCAGTCTACAATTCTACCAGCAGTGTGCTATTGTTCCTATCTCCCCACAGCTGCTCCAGCATTTGTTATTGTTTGTATTCTGCATCTTTGCCAGTCTGACTGGAGTGAAGTGAAATCTTAAAGTAGTTTAGATTTGCATTTCTCTGATTACCAGTGATTTAGAATACTTTCTCGTGTATTCATTGGCTTGCTCAATATCCTCTGTTGTAAAGTTTCTGTTTAACTCTCTGGCCCATTTATTGATTGAAATGTTTGTAATTTGTTATTGTGGGTTTTCTTGTTTTTGATTTTTTAGTTTTGTTGTTGTTGCCGCTCTATTTGTTTTTATTTATTGGTTCTTTTTTCATTAGTTCACTAGTTTTACATAATGATGGGATTAGTTGTCACATATTCCTAGATGCACACAAATCAGCAACACAATTTGCTCAATACCCCACTTCCAACCCTATACCACTTTCCTTCTGTCCCCTGTTCCTTGACTTTCTTCTGGGTCCTATATTGCTCCTAAAAACCCCAAATACAGTCATATAATTCTTTTTTTTTTTTTTAAAGAGAGAGGGACAGTGAGAGA
>PVKS010007013.1:0-75178 GCA_004027875.1 Aplodontia rufa | reverse complement strand
ATAAGGCTCATTGGCCCCTTGGATGACTTTAGATAACTGCCCTTGTAAGTCTCCTGTGCCAGAGAGGGTCTTCCAGGCTTTGACAGCTGCGGCACTTATCTGCTGGTACACACCTGGATGATAATTAATTTGCTGTGCTTGTCCTTCATGTTGCCCCATACCTAACAACATATCCAGATTCCATTGAGGGTTGCCTGCATTGGCATTCAGACGAGCGAGATCTAAGCACCGCTCTTGATTAGCAACTTTCCACAAGAGGTATTGACCCCCAGACAGACATGCACGGGCAAGATTTCCCCAATCTAAAGGTGTAAGGTTAGAAAAGCCCAAGGACTCTAATCAGGAGAGTGTGAATGCTGCTTTCACTCCATAAGTCATGACTGCTTCTTTTAATCGCTTAACTAGCTTAAAATTCACAGGTTCATAGTATTGGGTGCCATTTGCATTCTGCAATACGGGAAAGGCCCCCGGATCAGTGGAGTCATTAAAGTCCTTCCATGTAATCTCCTCCACCCTAGATTTACCCTGAGCGGTGGAATAGTGGGATGAGCATTTACAACAACACCCCTCATTATATGCAGGAGGCATGGGGGGGCACTAGGACCTTTTCCTTGCTGCTCTCTGATCTGACGATCCAGCTCTATCAGCGTTGAATCAGATAGCTTGTCTAGATCCTCTCCGAGTACAGATGAGGTTGAGCTTGCCTTAATTTCCTCTAATACTTCCTCTCCCTTTTGGACAATATCTTATATTTCCTCTTTCGGGGTCTGCAAGGAACTGCGCACCAGATTCCATGTAGCTAGCACTCCTACTGGGAGAGGCTTTTCTCTGTCTTGCCTGCACAATTCCTCCCCCAAATGTTCCCATTGAGAGGTATTTAATAGCCCTTCCTCTAGAAACCAAGGGCAACATTCCTCCACCGTCTTAAGGAATGCCCGGGCTGTGGCCGTTTTTAAAGGCGTACCATTTCTTTTCAATAGTTCCATAAGCGGTTGTTCCATTCTCATTCGTGACATTTCCGAGCCCATGGTGAATTCTAATCCCTAACAAAATTACAACTACAGCAATACTACAAAACCCACATCAACAATAAACATACAAAGACACACAGAACAAATTCTTCAACAAAACATAGGACGTCCTTCCCCAGCTCGAAGCCAGTACTTCCTCTCCTCGCAGGAGATACTTTCACCTACCCCAACTCTATCGAATAGAATTCTCATTTATTCCTAACAACTTTCCTTGCCTTAGCCACTTACCACTGTTTTCAGAGGTGTCCCCGTACGGGCCACCAGTTTGCCGCGTTCGGCTAGCAAAGCGGCAATAACGACACGCACACGCTTGTTGCTTCCGGAGATCTCCCGTGCTCTCTCTTTATTCAGCAAGTTGCACCACTTATATAGGGCAGGAAACCCAATCAGCAGGTTGTTGCTATGAGGAAAAAAGCTCTGCTGCCGGCTCCTACTGGTTGTCTCTAAGTGGTCAGATATTGCAAGCATACGAACCAGGAGCAGCACGAGGTCAGCTGACTTGGCTTGGTCAGCTGCCAGCCGCCATCTTAAAGCTGCCTGCGTGGCGTGGGCCCTGGGTGCTGCCCGCCACAAGAACTGAATACAATTAACCATGTAAAGGAATTGAGATCAAATTCTGAAAACCTAGTAGTAGGTATCCTGGAAAATGAGCAATTTCCTTATTCCCTTCCTTTTAAATTAATGTGTCAGTGAATGAAGGACACAAGGACAATTATTATATTTTCTTTGAATTGGTAATATGATGGTTACAGTCTATTTTAATTATACAGCAACTACATCCAAACGTATAATCCTGTTATTTAATATCTTAATCATATGACACACATATTAACCATACTAAACATGGTCTCACCAGCTGAATGAAAGTTACTTAAGCACAAAGCCTATATGCATCTTTTCTATATTTGCTTTCTTGGGATCATTTAGTGATCAAATTATATTTTTCTAATGACTAACTTAAATAATTGATAAATATCCATGATCAAACCTAACACCTATATTTTTATTTGTAAGGTTTCTTTTGTTTTTGTTTTTGTTTTATGTTTTGTGTGTGAGCAAGAGCTACAGTGTATCAGTACTCACTAAAGATCCAGTGGATATAGGATATTTCATATATAAGTTGTTCCATCTCATTTTCCATTTAGTCTTGATATTACCCATTTCAGCATTCCTAGGGCCTACCATGTTGTATCCTTGTGCATAGAAAATCATTTATATGTGTCTGATGCATAAAAATAAGCAGCCAGTCAGAATGGCAAAAATGAAGAAAATAAATAATAATAGATGCTGGAGGAGCTGTGGAGAGACAGGCACACTAACACACTGTTGGTGGAGCTGCAGACTGGCACAGCCCCTCTGGAAAGCAGTGTGGAGAATCCTCAAAAAACTAGGGATGAGCCCACCATACGATCCTGTTATTCTACTCCTGGGTATCTTTCCAGGGGCTTTAGAATCAGCACATTATAGTGACACAGCAATATCTATGTTCATAGCAGCTCAATTTACTATTGCTAGACTATGGAAACAACCCAGATGTCCCTCACTGGATGAATGGATCCAAAAACTGTGATACATATATACCATGGATTTTATACAGCAATTAGAAACAATGATATTGCAGCCTTTGAAGGTAAATGGATGGCTATGGAAGAAATTATGCTGAGTAAAATCAGCTTAACCCAGAGATCCAAGGGTCGAATGCCCCACTCATTTGTGGAGGTTGGAACTAGACCCTGGTCATTCAGAAAGGTGGTTTATTATCATGTTTAATCCAGATAAAATGTAATGTTATACAGCCAAATACTTTTTTAGAGATATTGCGGGTAAGGGAAGGGAGGGATACAGGTGGGAAATTGGGGGGGCACTCCTGGGGGTAAATCTAGTATCCAGAAACTATACACATTTTATATTATTTTGTTAAAAATTTGTATGGTTGTTCAAAAATAAAAATTAAAAAAAATAAGCAGCCTAAATAGTGTATATGTTGGTGAATGAAATGACTTAAGATGGATATTCAGGTAGTCAAGGAGAAGTGTGGTTACAGCTAATCTAAATAACTTCAGGCAGTCTAGACCTTATTGAACTCTTTAAGCTTAACGGGATTGGTAGATAATGTTATGTTATCCCAAGATCAGACCCAAACATTTCACTACTCAGCTTGAGAAACTGAGCCCCAAGAGTCTAACAAGAAATAATGTCTAGATTTCTAATGATTACTCCATGGGATGAGAAAAATAGACATCATTGTTTGGAATTATTTCAGAATTTCCAAACTTGAAATAAATCTGTCTTTCTTATTAGTTCACTCCATCTAAGTGTTTTTAGATGGACTGTTCCTGCCTTGTAGATAGAAAGGTTCATCTTGCAATTGCATTTGCAAAAAGCTTTTTGTTCAATGTTATTGAGGTTGCTCTGCTGTGCATAGAAGTTCTGCATAGAAGATGTTAATCATACCTGTTACCTGATCTTCTAGTTTACCTAATACATAATACCACTGGTCACTCATATTTGTCACATGCAATAGGATTGAAGTTCTAAAGTTTCTAGTAAACAATGATTTTCCTTTTTGGCATGAGGAATGGTCTCAAACTTACCCTGGTCAATAGACCCTCAAGGAATTCTTGTTGGTTTTATAGTGGTTTTTTTGGTGTGGTATGTTTCTGTTTTGTGGTACTGGGGATCCAACCCAGGACTTTGCAAGTTCTAAGCAAATGCTCTACCACTGAGCTACATCTACACTCTTTTTATGTTTTTTTTTTTTTTTGACACAGGGCCTTGCTAAAATGTGCAGCTATCGTCAAATCTGTTATCCTCTGAATAACCAGGATTACAAGCACGTGCCACTGCACCTGGCTCTAATGTTTTTAAGAAGGCACTCTTCTCCAGCTAGCAACAGGGGAGATAAGGCTGACTTTCATCATTAAGACACTTTGGGGGCTGGAGAAGTGGAAAGGTGGTTACAACGCTTGCCCAGCAGGTCCAAGGATGCAGGTTTGAACCTCAATACCATGTACACAACCAAGTGTTGGAGCAATGAAAGCCACATGAAAAGCTAAATAAAATTGATTGATATTCTGTCTTTTCCTCTCTCTTTCTCTCTCCCTCTCTCCTACTGTCCTTCCTTCTCTTTAGGAAAAAAAAAGGTGACACTTTGGGAACATTTGGAAGGTCTCATCTGCTGGTCTTTCATGATATTGTCCTTCTTCTTGCAGTGAAGGAAGTAATGAATTTTGCGTACATAAAAGATAAACTATGAGTGATTCTGTTTGCTGAAACCCAAACAGATGTTCTGACCTTCTTTGCACCAGACTGTGCAATTTTTTAAATAGGAAAAAAAGGCACATGGAAGTCCATAAATTTGGCTGAAATCACACTATACAACAATTGAAGAGTTACTTTGATTTTATATTCCAAATAATAGAAACAATATACAATGTTATATCATAGGTCTACAAAGAACCACAACTGTACCTTTTATTATTTTGTCTAAACAATGCTGGACCTATTCATACAGGCAATGCCCAGTTAGCGAAAAGGAGAGTAGAGTTTTAAAAAGGAGGCTTCCAGAACCAAAGTTCCTGTATTCCAGCCAGATAACAGTAACTTCATGACCATAACTTCATTTTATCTTTATCCAATGGAGAATGGAAAGCATCCCAGTACAACTTGTGGAAGCAAAAATGGATAACACTCTGATATTTACAATATAGATATCTCCCTGAATGACTGAGGATGCAACAGGAGCTTACCAATAGATCAATTTCTACCAATAAGTAGCTGGATGACCTCACCCAAGTCCCTTAATTCCGCCACATCTCCACTTTATCATTGTAAAAGCATTACACCTGCTCTAAGGTATTTCATCACTTCTAACATCATAAAATAGAGTTTGTTCTTTGCTAAATGTTGGTATTTTTACGTGCTTCTGCATTTTCTAAAGAAAAAAAAGAAGTGATCTGAGATTCAAACTTACCTTCACATCCCAGGAAATAATTTTTTCAAAGTTAATGTTACCTTGGCCTCTTCACTTAATACCAGCAATTAGTTGGAATAATTGGATTAAAGACTTGAATATACATTTCTCCAAAGAAGATATACAAATGGCCATTGGGTATATGAAAAGATAGTTCTCTAATCATTGGGAAATGCAAATAAAAACTACAATGAGAAATAATTTCAAATTTATCAGGAGAGTTACTATCAAGAAATATAAACTATAACCAGTGTTACAGAGGATGTAGAAAAATTAGAACTCTTGCACACTGTAAGAATGCAAAATTGTGCAGCTGCTCTGGGAAACAGAGTGGAGATTTCCCAAAAAATCAAAAACAGAACCACCATAGGATCTAGCAATTCCACCACTGGGTGTTTATTCTGAAAACCTGAAATCAATTGTTAGATCTCAAAGAAATATCTGCATTCCCATGTTCAATGCAGCATGATTCACAACAATGAAGATATGGAAACAACCTAAATGTCCATTGACAGATAAATGGATTAAAATAAAATATATACATGAGTATATTGGAATACTATTCAGATTTCAAAAAGAAGAAACCTACAACACACAGCATATATGAACCCTAATGACATTACGCTAAGTGCAATAAGGAAGTCACACAGGGACAAATACTCCATGTTTCCACTTATGGGAGGTACCTAAAAAAGTGAAAGGCATAGAACCAAAGAGAAGAATGGTGATTTCCGGTGGCTTGGGGAGGTAAAATAAGAAGTTACTTCCAATGGGCATGAAACTGGACTCAAGAAACATGACTAAACTCCAGAGATTTTTTTGTACAATATTACACGGATAGTCAGCAACATCATGCTGTAAGATTAAATTTTTGTTAAGTGGGCAGATCTCATGTTAAAGTGTTCTTGTAACCAACTTTAAAAAAATAATCAGTATAACACAACACATTCCAAAAGAGGAATAAAGCCTTCTGGTTAGCTGATTCTCAACTACAAAGAAAGGAATTCCAGACAAGGCAACACATGTTAGGATCTGGGTTTGACAACCCACTAGTTTTCTCCAGAGGCCCACTTGGCCTTAGATACAGGGCAACAGACAACAGGTTGTCACCCCAGGGATGCTGGTAACCAGCTGCCTACTTCTTCCCCAAGACCCATGTGGGAAGCAGTGTGATGGGGATTTAGTGAAAACAGCAGACAACTGCCTTCATATTTTAATCCCTGAAAAGAAAAAAAAACTATGAAAAAGCCTATATATGAAAAGCCCATATTTTAAACTTCTAAGTATAAAATATGCTTCCAAATTTTATTAGAATTTTTTGATAAGGGAAAATAATTATATATCTGTATCTATATTTATAGATGTATATTTACATAAAGATAGCTACATATATAGATATAGATATGGATATATATCTTCATTCCACCCCCACTATCATACTCTTAGAGGCATTTAATCTCTTGGAGTCAAGTATCTTCAAACAGCCACAATCTCAATTTGTAACAAAAGCCACATTTTAGTAGAGGACAAAGAGTTTGTTACAAGCCCCTCTCCTCTAAACAGGTATAACATCTTTAGAAAACTACAGAAAGATACCCACTTGGCCTCCTCCTTTTAAAAAATTATCATTTTTTAAAGCACACATATGTAACAAGTTCATTTTTGAACCAAAAGCTGGGGTGGGATTCAAGTAGTGAAATTATATGAAGTTGATTCTTATTTTAAAAAAAGGAATGAATAGGGGCTGGAGTGGTGGCTCAGCAGTTATGGTGCTTGCCTGGCATGCGCAAGTATGCAGGTTTGTACCCTAGCACCATGTACACAATGAAATTTCAGAGCATCAAATACCACACGAAAAACTGAATAAAAATTGTTTCCCTCTGTCTCTCTCCTCTCTCTCACTGTCCCTAAATCTTTTTTTTAAGAGGAATGAATACATTTGCTAAATAGGCAGCCAACTTGATAAGCAAACTTGTATAAAATATCTGCTTTGGGCCAAAGAACTAAATAGAAACTTCTCAACAGAGGACATTGATCAAGCCAATGAATACATGAGAAAGTGCTCTAAATCACTAGTAATCAGAGAAATGCAAATGAAAACTACACTAATATATCACCTCATGCCAGTCAGATTGGCAAAAATGAAGAAAATAAACAATAGTAGATGCTGGAGGGGATGTGGAGAGATAGGTACACTAGCACACTGTTGGTGAAACTGCAGACTGGTACAGACCCTCTGGAAAGCAGTGTGGAGAATCCTCAAAAAACTAGGGATGAGCCCACCATATGATCCTGCTATTCCTCTCCTGGGTATTTTTCCAGGGGATTTAGAATCAGCACATTATAGTGACACAGCAATATCTATGTTCATAGCAGCTCAATTTGCTATTGCTAGACTATGGAAACAACCCAGATGTCCCTCACTGGATGAATGGATCCAAAAACTGTGGTACATATATACCATGGATTTTATACAGCAATTAGAAACAATGATATTGCAGCCTTTGAAGGTAAATGAATGGCTATGGAAGAAATTATGCTGAGTGAAATAAGCATAATCCAGAGAACCAATGGTTGAATGTCTTCACTCATCTGTGGAGGCTGGAGCTAGACCCTGGCCATTGAGAAAGGAGGTCTATTATCATGTTTTAAATCCGGATAAGGTATAATGTCATACAACCTAAGGCATTTGTAGAGAGATATTGGGAAGGAGGGGTGGGAGAGACAAAAGAGGGTAATTGGTGGGGGCCTCTTGGGAGTAAATCTAATTTTCAGAATTTATATATATATATATATTATTTCATAAGAAGCTTGTGTGATTGTTCAACAAATAAATTTCTGAATAACATAAAAAAATATCTGCTTTGTGAGAGTCACAGTTTGGGGGCTCATGAAGACACAAGAACACAAGGACTTCATAGAACTCAAGAAGTATATGGGGTTCATGATGATATTCTATTTTCATATATGTTTAAAACTTTTCATAATGGAAGAGATTTAATGACATCCAGGTAGCAATGTTACATGGCTAGAAAAAATGTGGCTTGAGGGTTATCAATCTCTAGCGTACAGTTATGTATTATATAACTATGCAATACGGATAGATATGTGTCTACTTATAAGAGAAGAGAGCATGGTGACTTTGGAATACAGATGACAATGGAAAGAGGGTTTAATTTGGGGCTAGTATAAAATATCCTGGCTGTAGCTAGTGAACCCTTCGTAAATAGATATATCTAAATTATACTACTCTTAACTCTGCCTACTTTATTAAGAGAATTAGAAATTACTCCAAGCAGTCCTAAATTTAAAAAATAGGTCACAGAAGTCCAAAGGAGTTCCTGATTTTAGAGAAATCAACTTATAATAAGAAGGAAAGGAGAAAAATATGGAGTGGGGAAATAAGGGGAGAAAAGAGAACTGCCCCTAGGCTGTAATACAGTAAGAACAATGCTCTAAGCACTGAGTCAGAGAGCGTGTAGTTGAGGAAACTTCCTTGACACCAGCCTCCTCGTGGAGATTCACCTGACGTACCACGATCTAGCTGTACACTGTTTCCAGCAAAATGTTCCATTTAAGTTTTCTGACATAAGACACATAATCGTCTTGAAACTCCAAGAACACAGTGGAATGTTCCTTTGTAATCTAGTTGAACACCACTGAGAGAAAAATTCACCAGTGAGACCATGGATGCCAACTGCCATCCTATCCTTGATAGATCAAAGGTGAACACATGGGGTTCTTTAGAGTTCTCTTGGGAAAGTGACATCCCTGTTTATTATTCATCTACTTTGAGTTCACATGAAAAGCATTAATGCCATCAATCAAATGTTTGCTTTTAAAGGAAATGGACACACTTAAAATTAATACTGACAGACTGAAATATTTGTAAATTTCTGGAAAGAAATAAAAAGGAAAAAATTCAAGATGAACTGTGACTTGGCTTTTGATAGCATATCCATAGTGGTATTTAGAAAGTACTATTTATGCACTGTGCCCCCTCAAATAAACACTTGGATTTAATATAGGTCCAAGGGTAAAATGTTTAAGTTATACAGGATGAATAAGTTCTGGAGACCTAATATATAGATGCTTGCTATAGTTCATCATATTATACTGCATACAAGTTTTCTCAGAGTAGGTCCTAAATGCTCTCACTACACAAACAAAAAGTAACTACAGGAGGCAATGGATATATTAATTAGTTTGAATATGCTAATCATTTCACGGTATGTATTTATAGATCAAGGCATCACATCAGATGCCTTAAATATATACAATTTTTATTAATTACACTTCAATGAAGATGAGAAAAAGAAAGATGATAAATGGGGTGGGTATCACTTTTGCATTTTAAAATTTACTAATGATAGAATTTTTCTTTTGAAAGACTTCTCTGTATGCTTAAAATATTCAATTTGCAAAAGCTAATATATACCCAACTTTTGAGAAAAAAATTTACTACATGTGCTATATTATTGTATCACAAATTATATGCTGCCATTGGCATATATGCAAATTGCATTTGTGCAAGTCACTTTGCATAAATATTCTTTAATGTCACCTTCAACTAGAAGTTGACTACATAAATGTTCAGAAAACTCTTGGAGTAAAACCAAACTTGGAGGGATTGGAGAAGAAGTTTAAAATGTCACTTTTAATGGCTGCCTTAATCAAAATTCTTTGGTAAATCAATTTTAGTTATAAATTAGCGCAGAAATGACTATTGTTCCTGCCATCTTTAAATCAACAACTTAGTTTTGTTCAAATAGTAATAATGGCCATTTTTTAAGTGCTTTGCCAGGTTTTCAGCTAATAATGAGCATATACCATAATCTTAGAGTAACCCTGTGACATTGATAATATTACTACCAATGAGGAAACTGAGGTAGAGATTATGCAATTTGCCCAAAGCCATGTAATGGTAGACGTGGAACTGGGATGTGAACCCTAGTATTTTGCCTCCAGAATTCCTTTTTTTACAACACACCATTGTTCACCAACCTGTCCACAAAGACACCTCAACACTTGAACTCTTCAAGCTTCACCTTAATTGACCCCTCTTGATTTATCTCTTATATTTCAGGACTTCTCCACATAGATCAACACTCTCATCAAATTAAGACTGGTCATTTTCCCATATGTCCTAAACTTTCTTTTGCATCTTTACTAATGGTATTTCTTTTTTTTTTTAAGAGAGAAGGACAATGAGAGAGAGAGAGAGAGGGAATCAATTTTTATTGAGTTTTTCACATGGCTTTCATTGCTCTGACAATTGTGTATGTGGATGGTAGGGTTCGAACCCGTGTACTTGCACAGGCTGGGCAAGCACCATAACCACTGAGCCACAGCTTCAGCCCCAACTAATGGTATTTCTATAATGTAAAATTTGGTCACTTATTGAAAGCAGAGAAGGAATAGATATCACATTAAAATACATTTAGATATATAATTGTAAAGGCTAATATTTATTGACTAATTGCTATATTCTAAGAACTGTGTTCATCCATTTTCAAAAATAGATCATGAATGCAATTCTGCATGATATACACATATATATACACATATATATCATAAAACCCTCATGTTTTAAGCAAACCAAGTCTTAGGGAGATTAAGTATCTTGTCCAAAAAAAAAAAAAAAACCCAGGTAGTAAGTGATAGAACACAACCTCAGTTCAAGTCTGTCTGACCTGAGGTGTAAGTTTTACCTATACATTCTAAGCTGTATCTATTTACAAACTCTAATTTGCAATATAATTATTTCAGAGCAAACTTAAATTTCCCTACTAGTCTATGTACTTGGTGAGGCAAAAAGACTGTATTTGGCTTCTCTGAATCTCCCACAGCATACAGGATACTTACTTTGCTTTTACAAATATTGAGTACGACGTTTGTGGAAGTAAAGTAAACGAAGGCAAAGAATTCTGAAGTAAAATGTGAGCTGTGTGACTTCTGGGCTACAGATGCCCTGGGAGGAGTCCATCTACCTCGCCACACCTCTCCAAGCACCACCTCTGTTAAAGTGTGCGTTCCCTTTGCCTGTGGGTAGGTTAATAAGGGAGCACACAATTGCAGACTGAGACGGAACGTGGTGAGTTCTCTTCTGCACAGTTTCGCCAATAATAACCCAAGGTGGAAATGTCTCATAATCCCTCACCTTGTAACGAGTACACTGGAAAATGCTGTGGTTGTGGAACATGCTGAACTCCACCATTAGTTCTGTCTCCTCAATGATTCTAAAGCCCCTAGAGAATGTAAAATGTAAAAATTTGAAAAGGAAAATGCTTGCTGGGACATTTCTTGTATTCCCAGTTACATTACCAGTAGCCAGAGTCTGAGAAATATATATGTAAATTAAAGAAAGTTATTTAAGCATTCCAGAGCCAGGAGATATTAATAAATCTGATTTTGGTTCTAAAAATGAGCAAAGACTCAAGTCAGCAAAATCTGAGACCACTGCTAATTTTATCTGACCCATTTGGTTCTATGCTGCTGCTTCTGACAGCATCATTGTCTGTGGCACCATAGAGACCTAGCATGGCATGTGCAAAGATCACGACTCAAAGTCAAGATGCAAAGTCAAGAGATCTTGGTTCAAGGTCAGCTCAGACTCCGCCACTTAAAAGCACAGAAAGTGTAAAGAAGTTACCTGGTCCCTGTATCATTTCCACATGAAAACCTGGGATAATTTGACCTATTGATTTTATATTACTAATACAAAATCCCATATGAAATACTTTAAACATGTAAGGTCTACAACCTAAAACGCTTTAATCAATAATTGGTGGGGAAAAAAACAGTCAACAAAAGAAAATAACTGATAAAGAAAACTTGTTATAAAGGAGAACAGGGGTTTTCTCTTAGCTTACTCCTTTCCTTTTTACCCCCTTTCACTTACTCAGCAACATTTACCAAGTACCCAATTTGTATCAGACACTCCTGGGAATGAAGTACCAAATAAACAAACCTAAAGAGAGAGGAAAGGGTAGAGACTACCAATAAACATGCAAATAAATGAAAGAATGATTTTGGAGGATGAGAAGTGCTGTAAAGTTAATGAATACTAAAGAACTTTCTGAGATAGCACAGGGGCTGCAATCTGATTAATCATAAGGGCCAGCCTATGCAGGAAAAATAATAGGAAGGGTATTTTAAAAAGATAGATCAGTAACTGCAAATCTCTAAAACCAAATTGATTTTGGTACCTCCACAGAACAGAATTAAAGGTTTATACTGTAGTAAGGTGAATGAAGAGCAGGGTATTTCAAGTTAGAGTAGACGGGCGGTACACATAGGAAGAATCTCAGGATAAAGAATTTGGATTTATTCTAAATGGAGTGAGGGGCTATTGGACAATTTTAAAAAGAGTGACTTACTATGATGTGCAAGGTCAGGATTTTTGCTAAGACCAAGCAAACAGGCGGAGTCTTTGTTAAGATTATAATACCGATTTTGTTGATGTTATTATGAGGGTCAGGTAATATTTAAGCTTTAAAAAGTTCTCCCATGGTGGAGACTAACATCTCAAACTCAACATGTCCAAAATTGAAAATGTTCTCCAACCCTGCTCCACCAACAGCCTTCCTTCTTGCACATATGGTCATTATGTGCTTCTAGCTTTCAGAATAGATACCACAAAGGCATCCTTGACTTGTCCTGTTCACCAGCAAAGTCCAAGGGCCTTTTCTCATCTTCTTTACTGCTATCACTACGACCTAAGTCATACCCATCCCCTTCTCAGATGATTAGAATGATCTCCTAACTGATCTCTTGCTTTCAACATTATCTATTTTCAACACAGCTGCCAGAGGGAGCCTGTAACAAGGAAAATCAGGTGATGTTATTTCTCCCTTTGTTTTCCCTTCTTAAAGTCAGAAGTAGTCTTCATAGCATTTTTGGTGGCCTGGTATTATTTAGGTCCAGTACACCTCCCCTGAAGTCTCCCCCCACCCTACCTACTCTGCTCCATCCACACCTGCTCCAGTCATACCTGTCTTCTTGCTGTTCTTTGAACCCTCATACCCACTGCTACCTCAGGCCTTTGCTTTTCCTGGTCATTCTGCACAAATACTTTCTCAAGCTATCCATAAGACTTTCTCTCTTATCTCTTTTAAACATATGCTGAAATTCCATCTTCAATGAGGTCATCCTTGGTCACTTCTCTAAAATGGCACCACTGCCCCTAAGTTTCTGTTTTGTTTCTCCACATAACTTATGTCCATCTACCATAATATCTATTTTAATTAATTAAATGTCCTATTATTTAATTCTCCAAACTGGAATGTAAACTCCACAGGGCAAGATTGTCTGGTAATTCAATGCTGTATGCCCAGTGTCACATGATAAGAGTTCAATATTTATAATATAATAAGTGAAGAAACCCTGAGCTCTCTCCTACGATCAATGTCACTGAATATGAAAATAGCCCAGGTCCTGCTTACTACGTGCGGTTTGAGGGGAGAAATAGTGGGCAGAAAAGATGGAAGGAAAATTTGAGAAATGGAAGAAAACTCTAAGAGAGAAGACACCCTTGGATGCCCATTGAGGACAACAACACTGACTTGGTAGGAAAATAAAGAACAGTCTACAACTCTAGACTTCATGCACGCTCACAATGCATCTCGCTGGTTTGCTTTTATTGCCTTTACTTTTCTGGTAAGGTATTAAATTAAAATTAAATTGCTAAGATAGGCAATAGTAATCATCATCATCATGATAATAGCTAGAACTTATGTAGTTGCTACTAATATCTAATTGCTTCACACCAGTTTGAAAAACACTTTGCTGTATTCATAGTTTCTATGATTAGGAACTCAAATGACATAATGGGAATAGTTTATCTGTACTCTGTGATATCTGGGGCCTCAGCTGGGAAAAATTGATTGCTGGGAACTCAAGTCATTTAGAGGTTCACTCACACAAATGGCAATCAGAGCTGGCTTTTGGCTGGAACCTCAGCTGGAGCTATTGACCAGGCCTCTGTGTGGACCACTCTGTGTGTCTAGTTTTCCTCAGAGTAATTAGGTTTCTTCAATGGTAACTCAGGGCTCTGAAAGGAAGTGTCCCAGTAAACAAGGCAGAAGTGGCAGTGCCTTCTATGACCTAGAATTAGAGGTCACATCACTTTCATCATGCTCTGTGATCCAAGTAGTCAGGAGTCACGGAGGAGAAAGGAAACCCACCTTTTCATATCAGGTCAGCTGGTCACATTGTGAAAGAACATAATGGATCTTAGATATTCTTGCAGCCATCTTTAAAAATTATATCACACAGAAACTCTGACAAGTACTTTACATAAAAACTCTAGGGCTAGAGTGGTTGCTCAACAGTTATGGTACTTGCCCAGCATGTGCGAGGATGCAGGTTCAAGCCCCAGTACCACATACACAATGAAGTATTAAAGCAACAAAGGCTTCATGAAAAATTAGATAAAATTGATTCTCTCTCTCTCTTTAAGAAAAAAAGCCCTAATTCACTTCCTGCAATGTCCATATATGATAGCTTTGTCCCACATTTGCAGTAAAAGGAAATGAACTACAAAAAGGTTAAACAATTCGCTCGAGATCACTATTGACATCTGGTGTTGCTGAAGAGTCAAGCCAATGATTAATTGACTCCAGGGTTCATGCTCTTTCTGATAAATCTTCCCTGTGGCCATAGGAGGAAATATGAGGCAGGCTCAATGAACAACATGATGTGGGAGTTGGAGGAATGACCCAGAAACCAGTGGGCCTCGAAAGGGGAAATAGGTTGGAAAAGAAAATCAGTAAAGGTAAGGACACTATGATGATATCTGTCAATATTCAATTACCATTAGTGACTTGATGCTTTATTTGAACAGATATGGAGACCTCATAGACAACAACCCACATCCAGTTCCTCCAAACAAATATTCAAAATGTTAATAAAAAATCACACAACATCCAAGTTCTACATTAAATATTTTATTCTATTATATTTTAAGTGTGTGTGTGTGTGTGTAACTGGGGATTAATCCCAGGGGAACCCTCCCATTGAGTTATACCCTCAAAACCTTTTTAAATTTTATTTTGAGACAGGGTTTCCCCAAGATGCCCAGGCCGGCCTCAAAGTTGAAATCTTCCTACCTCCGCCCCCAGCATCACTGGGTTTATAGGTATGTGACATTGTGCCCAGTTTATAGTTTAAATGCTTTGAAAGAAGGAATTTAATTATTTGGATAATTCCAATATTTTGTTTCTTAAATGAATGTTCAATAGATGTTACTCAAAGCCACAATCACTACAATTTCTTTGGGGATGACTTCCTTAACCTGTTAGTGAGGTCAAGCCTTCCATCTGCTGGTTATACACTCTTGTAGTAACATAGTCCTTTCCTTCAAAGTTTGAATTGTGACTGATACATTTGTTAATTTATTTCTTTGTTTATTTTTTATCTCCCTAATGTGCTATAAGCTTCTTGAAGCTACAGATTGGGTGCATATTTTCTATTCAGTCCTCAGCACATAGCCAGTGATAAATCCATTGAAGATATTCAGTCATTATTTCTTAAATAAATGGATGAATAAATGTTAAAATGAATGAATTTTAGAAACACAATTCAGGCTTCTGAGCATCTCCATCACCTTATCACAGAATATTTACTATTGTCTTTTCATATCCAGACACGTCTAAACTTATCATTATCCCCAAGGTTCCCAATTCAAAGAAAAGCCAAAATAATGTTAAAATTTTAATGAACCACTTCTGATTGTCAGCTCTCAAGGAGCTACATGTTCATGACTACAGTTCATTTAAATCTCACTACTTCCCTAGAAGATTAGTTATTGGTCTCATTTTTAACTAGTAAAACCTTTAGCTCAAAAAATACAAAATTAAGGCTTGAATTGTGACTACATCAAAACTCCCATCAGATCTGACTAGGGAAGTTAAGAAACTGGGACTTGAGTTCCCTTTTGAAGGTACATTGAGAAATATATCTAAAAACAGAGGTACTTCCCCATTCCAAGCAAAAACATACATTCAACATATTTAAAGGATTATTGAGATATTCTGGGTCAAATATCAACCTTACTGGAAATATATCTCATAGGGAAGTATAAAAATGGAGAAGAAGCCAATTGGTCTAATTCAATGAACTTATCAACCCTTACCAAGTTCTCCTTTATTTTCCTGTTTGTGCTTATTCTTCATATTGTGCAAGCATCAACTTAACATAGCCTTGTCCATTTGCTAGTTATCTGTACATTGCAATTTAGTATTCATTACTCAATTGGCACGATTCACCCCACACTCAAGTGACTTACTGATCATTTGCCCCAGGTCCTTTTTTTTGCAGAAGTCACTGGATGGCAGCCAATCCTAAAAGGGATTCCTGAGAAGCTAGGAAGATGCTTTGTGAGAGAGAAATTGGAGTTCCAAAGGTAGAAGCCCTGGAAACTCCTCATGTTTTGGTTTAGGTAACCTAAAGGAGCTACATACTGTAAATAGATTAGCCTTCCCCAGGACAGAAATCCCTCTTCAACTCATTGCAGTCCTTGAATACAGGTTATGGTATCCCAGAGTCCCTAGCTTCCTGCTAGAAAAAAAAAAATAAACCCTCTCTGGAGGAAGATCATCTTAGACCTCACTTAACTATTTCAAATAAATGTGGAATTAAATGAAAATAAACCAGGCAGAAGAAGACATAAGACAAAAAGATAACAAAGAAATATTTTAAAAATATAATATCAACAAAATCCACATTGATATTTAAATAATAAATTCATTAGACAAAGACCATTTTAATATATTCAGAAAGATAATAGACATGATTGAAAATCTTGACAGAGAACTGAAAACTGTTTTAAAAAATATAGAACTAGAAAATACACTAATCAAAATTAAGAATCAAATGGATAATTTCAATAGAAAAATATATCTGAATGAAGAAAGAGTTACTGAACTAGAACATAGGCCATATAAAAATCTCCAAAACAAGATACAAAAAACAAACCTTTTTTAAAAATAGATAACAAAAATATAATTATTCTAGATTATTGTAAAATGGAATAAAATAATCTAATTACATTGCAAGTGTATAAAACAACCTCCCTGAAAAGTACCTAGAGAAAAGACTTCAGATATAAGTAACTATATCATTAAATGGGGTCTATAAGATGAAAAGCATAATACACTGTACATAAGCACTGTATTCTCATAGGTAAAAATGTTTTCCACTGGGAGCTGGAGCAGTGGCTCAGTGGTTGTAGTGCCTGCCTGGCTGGCAAGTGCAAGGACCTGGGTTCAAGCCCAACATCACATACACAATTAAGTGCCAGAGAAACAAAGGCCAAATGGAAAATAAAGTTGATTCTATCTTCCTCTCTCTCTCATTCTTCCTCTCTCTTCAAAGAAAATTGTTTTCCACCGAATTTGTTATGCATGCATACTGCAATTGAAAAAGCAGAGAGTGGAAACGGGTTTCTTATGGTTGGAGAGGATGTTTACAGAAAAGCAAGAGGAAAAGACTAGAATAATGCATGTAGTGATGAATTAGAGTTGGCAACAACAGTATCAACTCATGCTTAGTTTAATATAGATAAAATTGATTACACTGTATAATATTTATCCAGGACTGGTAAAATATTTATAAGTATACATGTGTGTGTGTGTGTGCATGTGTGTGTGTAATTATAATGCCTAGAAAGACAGATATAAATGTATATATATATATATATATATATATATATATATGCAAATACACACACACAGCTTAGTATATGCACATATGTTCTTCTATCAGCTGTGAAGGCCTGGAAATAACATCACATATTAGCAATGAATACATCTAACACATCTAGCATTCAGTTCACTATTTCTTAATATGATTATCCAATAATTAAACAAGGAATCCTTGGAGCAATAGCTAATCTTAGATCTGATGCAGATAGTATTAAAAATAAACCTACAAGATTTTGTAGGGCCAGAAAATCAGAAAATGTTTCCCACAACAAAAACAACAACAAAACTCATAAGGATGGTAATATGTTACAGGAACAAAGTAACCAACAAAAATAGCTATCAACAGCTAAAACTGAAACAACCTGAGTAACAAAATAAAGTAAAATTGCCTTATAACTTAGAGTATAAAATAAATATCCACAACACACATTATTGAGTAAAGAAATAACAGGGAATGGGGGTATAACTCAATGGTAAAGCACTTGCCTAGTATGTGGAAGACACTGGGTTCAATCCCAGTGTGGATGGATAGATGAAAGGAAGGAAAGGAGGAAGGAATCTCCTCTGTAGAATTCCAAATAATTTGTGTGAATACTCTGCCCTTAGCGGGGGGGAGTGAAGGGGGGAGCATAAATTGTCACACCTTAAGTATGGGTTACACATAGTGCTTTCTTCCTAAAGAGTACATTACGATGAAGGAGATCAAAGAATAACATCACACTGGAAAAACTTGACAAGAACTGTCTCAGGCAAAAGTATATCAAAAGTGACTCCATAAGTTATGCTGATTATGTGCACCCTGGATAGGATGTGATGAGAATGACACTACTTCTATTGTCTTCCTACCAAAAGTCCATAATCCCAATGCAACCATGAGAAAGACACCAGCTGAGAGCAGATTAAGCAGATAAGACAACTCAATGCAATATGGTATCCTGGATGGGACCTAGATCAGAAAAAGGATAACAGGTAAAAACTGGGGAAATATGAATAAATATGGACTTTAGTTAACTATAACATACCAATATAGGTTCACTAATAATTGCTAAATTTATAAAATAATTATAGTGAGCAATAAGATATGTATAATTAAAATGTTACAACAAATATTGTTAGTTAGGAATTTTACAAATGTATTATCCAGAGAGAAAATGTAGATCATTTTCTATGGTTTCTGTTACTTTTCCAATAATAATAATAAGAAGAAGAAGAAGAAGAAGAAATTTTATTGTAGTAAAACACATCATTTTCTACAAAAGCTGCCTGCTAAAAATCACATCTTCCTGTGGGCAAGACTAACCCAACTTCTGTCTGTAAACTAGAATGTCAGTACATGATTCCTGATAAGTAAAGAACTCCTGAACTTATAAAAGTCCAAGCAACGTGTCTTGCCTTAATATCTCCTCATGCTTGTAGTAATAAGCTTATAAAATATATATCATATTACAAAAACAGCCTTCCATTTATTAAAAAAAAACCTTCTTTGGGTTGTCAGCTCTACTTTTGAATTTATAAATTTCAACTTACAACTTTTAGAGGCAGTAGATAAAATAGGTAATACACTATTGTTCTCAAAATCAGAAGGGGAGTCATCAATTCTCAAGCACAACATGGCTGCCATATCATATCGTAGACAGGACACCAGTTAAATGAAGCAAAACACTGAAATGAGATTCTTTTCACATTTCATGGAACACAGGGATTTGTGGGGTTTTTTTTCCTTAGGGGGTAACGACTGAATGTAATGGTTCAATCATACTTGAAAGAACATGAGTTAATATTTCATAGCTATTTAATCCACTCATTCAGTAATGGTAATGCAAATGTTCAAATATTTATGCTTTGTAGGCAAAACATGGCACCCTAAATTATTTTATTGTGCTCTCTTCTGCCACTGACTTAGGATTCATTTCAGATCAGGTAACCAGAAAATCACTGTATTCAAAAGCAGAGCGAGAGCAATAGTCTTTATGTTTACAATCTGTTCATTTTTATTCATACACAAGTCTTATTGGCCTCCGTGAATAAAATTAAAATATCCACCAAAGTCACTGAATAACAGATTAGTATAAAAACATTGTGCCTTTAACTGATCTGATTGTAATTTCTTGTCCACATTACATGTAAAATTCAGAGGCTCTTGTTAAAGTTATTTTCCTGTAATGCACTGTTATTCCCTAACCTGATGGGTGCCTCAAACATAAATGTTCCACCTTAACCATAATAAAAGCTGCACGGTCAGGTTTTCAACCTTGTCCTTTAATATTCCTGAAAAATGTTTTGAAAGCATGAGTAAGGTCACAAAGGAATTATATTACTTGGAATGCTTTTTATTCATTTAGTGTCCCTCTTTCCAGTATCACCATCCCTGTGCTGTCAAAGCAGAAAATCAGATTCAAACAAAGCTCAAGACCCATTAGAGTAAACTTCCTGAGGAAGTTGGACTTCAGGTGCCATGCCTTACTGGGTAGGTGAACCTTGTCCTGATCTGTATGAAGTAGCTTTGAAGTATGGAGGATAAGATATAAGGAGGAGAGGGTGCCACTTTCCACTCCAATCCTGATACCCTAATCCAATCTTATTCTCTTCAGAGATACTTCTCCCTTTTTTGTTAAAATTTCATCACTAGCCTAAACAATCTAGGAACATTAAAGGCACTTAAAAACCATATATTTCCATAAAGTATCCCTTCATAGGAAGCACTGAGCAGGGCATATCACCTCCCTGACACTGTCCCAATAATGCATAATCTCAGCCTTAATCATAAGAAAACACTAAATTCAAGTAGAAAAGCATTAGAAAAATAGTTGACGAATACTTTTAAAGATGTCAGTGTCCTGAAAGATAATGGAAGACTAGGGGATTGTCATAGATTGGAAGAGACTGTAGATAGATGATGATTAAATGCAATGTGGGAAAATGAACTGGATCCTCTAACAGCATTAGTGGAAAATTTGGAGAAATTCAAATAAGTTCTGTACTTTAGGTAAGAAAAATGTAATATGATTAACTTCTTAGTTTTGGCCACTGTTCTATGGTTATGTTAAATGTAAACAGAAGAGGAGCATAGATAGATGGTATACAGGGACTTTGTACTATTTTAAACTGTTCTATTAATTTGACATTATATCAAAATTTTTAAAATAAAGCCAAAAACTCACATACTTTGCTGAAGGAAGGAAAGAAAGTAAAAGGAAGGGAAAAAGGAATATTCTAATTTAAAGAGATACATGAGAGGTTTCAAAAATGCTAGTTCCTTAGTACATTGAAAGACTCATTTGAAAGTTTTCTGATATAGACAAAAATTGTGATGACATGGTGAATAATAAAGGTTCAGATATGTCTGGATTTGAAACCCTATTTTCCCACTTCATACTTGTGCATCTAATGTTAATCCCTCAGAATCTCAATTTTCTAATATAAAATAGGGATTTTAATAGTACCAACCTCATAGAGTTGTTCCGAGAACTCAGTGGGGTAATCCAAAGTAAAGATCTTAGCATGGGTTTGCCATATAAATAGCACTTAATAAGCAGAAGCAATTAGTATTATCCCAGACACTGGCATTATTCATTCTACTCATTTCCAATGTCCATGCCTCTCCTTTCACTTGAAGGGATTCATACATCTCCAGAGCATTTAGTCTTATCCAAATCTCATCTATCCCACAAGTGCCAATGGAGACTCAATACATCCATAAACCTATTTGTTCCCTAGCCCCCAATTCTGCATATGATTTATATGCTGCATGTGCTATCATTTGCTATTATGATTTTATGTTGGGTAAGCATTTTTCATCAATTAGACTATAAGATATTTGATGATAGGAGCAGCATCATGTTTCTTATATTTTCCTTAATGTAGAGTACATAACAGGCATTCAAATAGTCCTGAGAGTTTATGATTATTGTACTTGTGTTTCTGGGGGAATCTGGTAATGCCATGGATTTAGTCTTTAGAAATTAAGAGCCTCGTCAAAACAGGACATAAAGAGATAAAATATATAATGAAAAGCCCTTTAAAGAAGAATTAAGTCTTTCAGAATCCTCTTCACCTTAAATGCAACCTAAATAAGATTTTTCACCACTGTGTCTAGGGCCTATGGCATATGTTTTTGTTTACAAAGAAGAAAATTTAAAATAAAGCCTATCAGGGACTTCTACAGGCATCTTCCTTTGGCTGAAACCTATTCTCTCAGGAAACTAACCCAAAAGTCAGAATAAATTTTAACAAAGATGCCATACCTATGCACAACACCAGGAAGAGCATATCATTTAGCAATTCCCTTACATAGCATTATGGCTTCCTAAGTGCTTTTAAGTGTATTGTTTCAATTGATTCTCATAAATACTCTGAGATACTATCTATCTGGGAAGTATTATTATTCCCAACTTGCAGATGAGAAACTGAGGTCCAGACTTGCCAAAAATCACACAGCTGCAATTTAGGACTCTTCTCCTTCAATAATCATTTAACAAGTATCTCCCATGGGCTTCCTTGTATGTTTTCTCAGCCCCAGATCCCTGTTCCTATCAGAGCACTGAGCTTATTATGCAGGATTGTAGTAATCTACCTACTAGTTTGTCTCCTCCCCTGGACTATAAGCCTCTTATAACTAGCATCTGTTTTCCCTATCTGTATCCCTAGCGCCTAGCGCCAAGTATGCCCTCAGTAGGCATTTGTGGAATACAAGAAAGACTTAGCTCAAAAAATGAGCCAAAAGAGCTTCATTAAATTATTTTGTGTAAGTGCAAATTAGATCTCTTCTTTTCCAGATATTAGCATCTTAGAACCATTCTACAGTAAGCATGACTATGGAAGAGATTGACAACAATGTACTCTTGAGGAAGGAGCAAGTTCAACCCATTGAGATGAGCCAATAAGACCAAGTGATTATGGAGTAGAATGAGATGAAGCCCCACCTTCTCCAGATAAAGCAATTTATATGGACAAATTTCAAGTCTGACTCTTTCACACTCCCTAGGCAACTAACTTCCTCCAAAGAAAAGTGTAGACATGACATCCTTTGACTTAAAGTTACCAAACTAAAAGTAACAAATGCTCCTAATAAAAATAAGAAGAAATCATTGACTCTTAGGGTAATGAAGTACTGAATAGAATCCTACAGGACACTGAGAAGTCTGTCACTGAAAATCATCTGAAACTTATCTGAAATATTTTTTTCTCCCTGAATCTTTTCAGCTATAGCATCTTGTGACCTACTTCTCTTGTTATCCCACATTCAGAAATTAACTCTTTGATGTTTGCTCTTGTCTCCTTCATTGCAAATATATCTCCTTTCAATTCACAGCCATATGGTTACACAAACCCCAACTTCAGAATCAAAACCATAAAATGTTTGCAGAACTTGTGGTTTTTCAGAAAGCTGGCAGAGGGTTTGTTCTCCATATGATGGCATCAATTTCCCCAAGTGGGAAAAATGCCAGGCACTAGTAACAGTATCTGATACTAAGCAACCAGAGTAATGCCAGCAGACAGTGTGGTGTCTGAAAAGTACACCAAACAGTAACTTGAAGACACCAGCCTGGCCTTGACTCTCCCACACTCTTCAATGTGACCTTGGGTAAGTGACTCAGTGTCTCTAGTGCTGTGTTGTTTGCACATCTCTAAAGTGAGTACAGGGCTTGCAGATCCTGTGCTAAGATCTGTTGTGCAACAGACAATTTGCACCCCAGTGAGGGGTGGGTAGAGGGTATGATTGGGAATCCAGAGAGTCAAAACACTTTTTCTTCCAGACTAATCATCACCAGTGTGGACTAGTTGTATTCTTATCCCCCCACCCAAACAACTAGAAATCAAGTATAACAGTTTTAGAGGAGACGATCTGGGCCAAATAGAAGAAAAATACATATTAAAATCAAAGACTGTCCAAAAAGAATTAAAATAGGAGATACCATTTGTAATCACTGAAAAAAAAAAGTCACAAAGGAAACATGATGCAAAGCCATTATGTTTAACCTGCTCTAAATAAAAATAATTAACAGATAAGTTCACTGTTTCAACCATCTGTATCTGATAAGCATAAGTTTAAATCCTGGCACCATCTGCTCAACTGGAATTTAATACTGTACCAAAATGCCAAATAACAATTATGATAGCAAGGACAGTAACTTCATGGCTCATGATCTAAACAGTGACCATTCTTCAATGCGATGAGAAACCAGAGCCAAGCCAACTTGGTTGGAAATTATTTTAGAGCTTGATGTTGATCCCTTCAAGACCAAAGAGAAACATGTAATTGACGAAGCCCTAAAAAAAACCAGACTTTCAGAGTAGGAAAAACATTTTGGGTAGGGAATCTCAGAAAGCCCAAGAACCTAGGAGGCAGAGAAAAACACAAAGGGAGGAAATCAAAGCATAGATTTCACATTTCTCTCCATCCTAGGCTAATTACTCATGCCTGACTACTGGCATGTATTTTTCAGTTGCGGAGTAGGCAAGCCACTAAAACATAGTCCACAACTGAGATGGCCATCGTCAATGATAAATCTTTAAATTTTGAGACTTTCAAGATGACCTAGTCCAAAGCACTTACTTTACAAATAAGGAAACTTAGGTATCAAGGTTGAGCAAATTTCCCAGGTCATTATCCAGTTAGTTAATAACAGAATAAATCTCCTTCCCAGACCAACAGTTATCACATGATGCTTCCCCAGAGTCCTAGTGCTAAATGCACTTGCAAAGAGTTCCTCTTTGTGAAATTAGATCATGTGTTCTTCAAGCCACTCACTCAAATTCCTTTTCTAAACAATCCAGCCTAGTTTACTATCCTAAAAGCAAGTTTCTCCAAGATGGCACCTTGAATAATCTTTACTCCATGTCACAGAATAGGAGTTATGCTTATTTTTTATCTCTATATTCCTATGGAGAGCTGGGTCCATGATTTTTAGGTAAGTGTAATTAATAATATTATCTCTTAGTATCCTTTGTTCCATACAAGCCAGATTACCCACCAATTCCACAAAATTCTATGGAACCATCCTTATTCCATATCCCCATTTTCCAAGTCAATAGCTACTCCTCTTTGCAGATTGAGCTCAAATAAATGTTGCCTCTTCTCTGGAGCTTTTCCTGATTTGTCCAATAGGCAGAATTTATTTTACCCTCTGCATTTTTTAAAAGAGAAAGAGGGACGGTGACAGAGAAAAAGACGAATCAGTTTTAGTTAGTTTTTCACATGGTTTTCATTGCTCTGACACTTAGTTATGTAAGGTTGCGTACATGGTGCTGGAGTTCAAACTTGCATCCTTGCGTATGCCAGGCAAGTTCTGTAACTGCTGAGCCACCACTCCAGCCTCTACCCTCTGCATTTTAATTGTGCTCTCAGTCATAATTCTTATTAATTATTTCATAATTATTATATATGGACTTGTGTCTACAGGAGACTATCAGCACCTCATGGGCAGAGACAGATTTACGTATCCTCACCATCTGAGAGTACCTAGCATGGTACTACACACAAGATCCGAGGAGGATCATGATAAATATTTTGTTGCTTATACTGTCAATGCTATAACCGAATTTTTATCCTTTTTCTAATTCTAGACTCCAAACTTTTAAAAGGCCCCTTGGTATAAAAATTATCATAGTAAGTACAGGATCAATACTGCTAAAGCATACAGTGTGAGAAGATTTGGGAAAATAGAGAAGAAATGAAGACTTTTGTGCTCTCAGGTTATTTAAACTCTGATGGTGGGCTTTGTGCCCTTTAAAATAAGGGCTGGATATTAAAATGCTTTCAGAGGGAATGAGGCTTATTCCCACAGGCATGCATCTCCAACAGGGAATCTCAAAAGACATCGCTGAAGTTTGATAGGGAATAGAGAATATTATAACATGATTTTCCACCTAAAGAGCTTTTGAAATCTCTCATTTCCATAATGGCAATAACAATAATAAAAGCTAACATTTATTGAGGGCTTATCATGAGTGAGGCTCATCACTAAGCATTTTACAATAATTATTTCATTTAAACCTCTTAGTAACTCCATAAAGTAAGTATTGCCATCATCCTCACGTTATAGGTAGAAACAGAGTTATCAAGATTTTAGGTAACTTGCATACACAAGGACAAACAAGGAAAATGTGGCAGAGTAAGGCTTTAAGCAGACTCCAGCCCCTGATCTAGTAAAATTAAAATCATGGAAATGAAGAGCTGAACAATCTCACTGCAGCTCCCTGGCTTAAGCAGGCAGCAGAGGGCTTCAGCTTCTCTTAACTGTGGACAGGACAGCCTCACCCTTGGGAGACGCACACAGAACCTCCCAAGAGCAGGGGAAGCCTGAGACTTCCTTGCAAATCAATCACAAAGAAAGGTTTAAAAGGTTGAAATTCCTGAATCAGTAGACCATACTTTGTGCATAAAACAAGATTATCACCTATGAAAAATGATTCTCCCTAAAAGCACAAGCTGAGAACATTTTATTCCATCAACTGGGTGTGCTTGTGTATTTTCAGGGGGTAGAAATTGAGCTCCACCTTAATGAGACTAGTGTGTACACTTCCTGGCAATCACTTATTTATTGCTTATCAGGAGGCTTTTAGCTTTCATTTAGAAGAGACAGAGTTAGTGATGTATTTCCATTTTTATCAGGAGAGAGAGGAAAAAGCTGGGGTCCCTTTAAGGAGACATTGCTTTCTGATTCATCTCAGCCACTCATTTTTGACCAAAGCAACTCTCTCTGCAGAAAAGAGATTATGATGTATATCATGCACAAATTTCTTTGTACAGAACTTTGCATTTTACTATAAATATCATCTTATTTAACACATGCAGCAACCTAGCAAGTTGGGTGGATTTGTTCCCATTTTTTTGTAAGAAAACCTAAAACTGTCCAGTGCCCTGTCCCGACTCACAAAGCTGCTAAATTGCACAACCAGGGGTGAAGTCTAGCCTTCTGACTCCAACTCCAGGACCTTCCACTAAGCTCCTTCCACTGTGCTCTCTTGTCTTTGGAGTTAGCTACCTCACTGGTTCAATGTCTCCAATGGTATCTAAATACTTGTAACCCCAGATTGGGAAGAAATGGGTCGTAAATGTAATGTGACTTGACCAAGCCTGGCTGAAATAAAAAAAAAAAAAAACAGCGTGAGGTTTTTATATATTACACTTCTCAGTAGAGTAAAAATCTCCTGTAGAATGACACTGGGGAACACCCATGTTTTATAAAAAGCCTATATCTCTTCCAGGTACAGAGGTTTGACCAATTCATCTTGATTTTTGAATTTGGAACCCTCAAAGGCAACATCAAAAGCAAAAACTAACTAATTTCCTCCCCATTACCAAGACTTGGCTGCTAATACAGCACCTGTTTGGTATCCGATGACTGGAAATACAAATACTTCTGTACAAAAGCATAATACGATAATAGAAGATTATATTCTTTTCAATGAATCATCTCTTCCTGCTATTAAGTTTTTTCCCTCTGCAGAAAATATTACAATTGTGTTTTAATCCTGGGAGACTTTTGTCTGGTAAATAGCATGGTTTCCTAGGTGCGAAGCAGATAACTGCAGGAATTGAATGGTGAGTACTAATTAATGGTCTTTTTATTGCTCCCTCTTCTCCTCCCCTTTCCTAGGATCCACTGCCAGGGTAACCAGATAAAATCAGTCAGCATAATTCACACTCCTGGGCAATTTTGCCTTATCTTCCCAGGTAAGCTGGGTTCTTTCTATTCATTATCTGTCCTGTTTATGGACGATCTAAAGGGTGTAAAACAAGAAAAATCCAACTGTAACAATGGATTTCATTTAAAGTACAAATAATGGCAGAGCACAGTCCTTTGGGGACCAAGCTCTTATGGATAGAACCTGAAGCAATTGTCACTAAATTCTTTGTCTTTTACAACCGAATAAAATAAAATGAGGGTGGGATGGGGAAAAGAGAACCATAAGAGGAGGCTGACATACAAACCTCAGACATTTCTTCTATTTTTTTTCTTTTGCACTGACTTAGAAAGAAGGCTCTGTTAACTTACTGTAAAACGCAGATGGGAACAGTTGACCTTCTCAGTACCAAGCCCTCATGGGGTAGATTTCAACATAATAAGGCAATAGATTAAAAATTAGAATCAGAATTTCTCCTGGGACTAAAGGAAAAGGACAAGGATCGCAACCTTCATCCCACCCTGTACCTACAAGAACAAAAACAAGTTAGCTCAGACTTGACCTCACCGCTCAACTTTTGAAATGGCACCCTTTATGCACCTGGAGGCCCACTCAAGCTGGAAGCACACCGGGTACCTGCAAACTTCTAGTTCTACAATGATTGATAGATAATCACTCTGCCTGGAATAAAAATTCCATGTTCAAATGCAATCTTGCATTTAGAAAATAATCCTAACATTTCAGTGTCTACTTATAAATTTACAGATGATGGTATTGAGCTGCTTGAGGCTCTTCCAAACAGAACCTGCTAAAGCTGTTCTTTCTAAAACAGTAGCCATTAGCTACCTACGGCCACTGAGCACTTACAATATGGAGAGTATGACTCAAGAACTACATGTTAAATTTTGCTTAATTTTATTGTCTTTAACTTAAAAATAAAACTAATAAAAATATTTTTGCATATTGGATTAAAACATTTTATTCAAATTCACGCCAATATTAAATTATACCTTTTTGTGGGAACTATAAAATTTAAGATGATGTACGTGGCTCCTTTATGCTACACTGAAGATTGCAACATCTGCCTTGGAGGAAAAACCAACCTTAGACTTCATCAAAAGGTGCTTGTCTGCCAGGAAGAAAAAGACTGATAGATTAGTCTTCTGGCAGCATAGTCACAGATCACAGAAAGGTTGAGAGCCCAGGTTCTATGACGCCATGGTCTAAATCCTAGCTCTGTCTTTCACTAGCTGTGTGACCTTGGGCAATTGGCTTAATCACTCTAAGCCCATACTTATCTTTTTCAGATCATATATTTAATATACTAAGCAAGTAAGTGCTCAAAGTATTTGCTATTACTATTATTATAATTAGCAGCTCTGTTCTTTGAAAATTATCAGTGTTATGGTTTAAATAGGAGGTATTCTCCAAAAGCTCATGTGTGAAACAAAGCAAGAAAGTCTAGAGGTTAATTGATTATAAGAGCCTTCACATAATCAGTACATTAATCCACTTGAATGGATTAACTGGTGGTAACTATATGCAGGTGGTAGGGTGTGGCTGGAAGAGGTAGGTCACTGGGAACTTGCATTTGGGGTATATATTTTGTCCCTGTTGAGCAGAACACTCTTCTTGTTCCTGATTGTCATGACCTGAGCTGTCTTCCTCTGCCATGATTTTCTGCCTCACCTTGGGCCCAGAGCAATGGAATAAGCTCGGGTCCAGATCAAAATCTTGGAAACCATGACCCAAATAAATGTTTCCTCCTCTAATTGTTCTTGTCAGGTGTTTTGGTCACAGCAATGAAAAAAAAAACTGACTAAAACAAATGGGAACATACATGAAATTCCAAAAATAAATTTAAGAAATTTTGTGATTGTATAAATCTTACATTTGAATTTACAAAGGAAGAATAGTTTATCCTTTGGCAAATTTTCAAGTAACAAGAACATTGAAGAGTTGCGAATAGTTGCCTCTTTTTAATGAAGAGTCAGGGATATGATTGGAATGTTTTTTCTATGCATGGTGCTTCCACTTCTTGACACTTTTAACCCCAGAAGGGAGCAAAGGTATAGTGGAAAAAGGGGAAAGGACTTTACCACTTCACAGCTCAACCTGATGCAAACCCAAGAGACAGTATTAATGGGTAGTGATTTAAACTAATGCCATCTTGACTCCTGTAACTAACATAGTAGAAATATACACCACAGATTCTATCATTAGATTAAGATGAGCCACAGACAGGGAATGACAATATTAGCACAAAAAATCAATTTAAGGTAACATAATATTTGCATATTAATTTGCCTATCAATCTATATCCCTCACTAGAATCTGAGTTTCATGAGAGAAGTAACCATTCACCCTAAATCCAAAGTACTTAAAACATGCCAAGTAGAGAGTGGATGCACATTTAATATTTATCAAATAAATGAACAAAAAGACTCAGGCATATAGTTAACAGGAAGAAATTTATGAGGATGGGTCTAAAACGGGACCTCAAATATACAGTTAGGTATCACAAGGTGTTAAATAATTATCAAACAACAGTACTGTGAATTTATCTAGTACTAAATTAGCAATGAAAATGCCTTGACAACTGCTCATCCAGAATGTCACACCATTCCCCATACTGGGTGCTTGGCAAATTCCTTTCTCATGCTGTATGACTTTAAGAGTTGCCACACTGGGGAATATTCCCCTGATCGTTCCACACAGAATTAAATACTTTCTCTCCTACATATTCAGAATCTGTATCATTGTATATTATTAAAATGTTCCATGTATTCATATATAATAAGTCCCTGAAGTCATGTATAAAGTTCTAACTGCATAAATCAAACTATAGATTTTATACCTTATATAATTTGCATTACCTAATAAAAAATATCATGCCTAATTACACCTTCCCTTCTAGATAGTATCTTTAACATATAGTTCCAACAATTTGTACATTTTTTAACTATGATGTTTTTTCTCCCAATTGAAAACTCACTCAATGGACTTAAAACCAATGATATCCACTTAAGACTGAGGATCTGCTTCTTTCAGCATGCCTAAAGATTTCCATCTTTGTCTCAATTATATTGTTTATGAGATAAATGGTTATTTTTTTTAAGAGAGAGGGACAATGAGAAAGACAGAGAAAGAGAAAAACAACTTTATTTAGTTTTTCACATGGCCTTAGTTGCTCCAACACTCAGTTGTATATGTGGTGCTGGGGTTTGAACCCAGGTCCTCGTGCTTGCCAGGCAAGTGCCAAAACCTCTGAGCCACCGCTCCAGCCCAGATAAATGGTTCTTATCACCAATATCAGCACTTTCATTCTGTATTCTTTACTCATTCTCATAGAAGAGTAAGAACAAGATGCAATAAAAGATTCAAATAATTATTCACATACTTTCTTACTGACAAAGATAATGCAGCTGCAACTGAGTTCTCAAGTGTAATTCCATACATTTTATCCTTGCACCCCAGGAACACAGACATGTGCTATTCTTTAGTTGATGCTCAATAAATCTGTTGGGGTTTGGGGTACAGCTCAATGGTAGGGCATGTGCTTAGCAAACTCAAGGGCCTGGGTTCAATCCCTAGGACTTAAATAAATCAGTAAATGTATGTTGGTGAATGAAAGACTCAATAGCCAAATGACACAAAACATTTGAAAGCCTCCCAACCCCTTTAAAGTGGCCATGGCATAGAAGCAGCAAAATATACCATGCAGAAATTGTTATGATGAGTGGCAGGAGAAATAAATCTTACAGACCAGATTCAAATCCTAATTCTATACTCCCTAGTTTGGGGTCTTTGGAATTACTTACCAACTCAGCTTCAATATTTTTGTCTAAAATCAGGTTGACAGAGACATTATGAAATTGAAATAATACTTGGAGCTTTTAATACCCACATAGACACCTTTTGAGTACTTCTAACTCTTCCAAAAATCATACCCTCCCTTAGTCATCCTCTTTCACGTCCATGCCCTGAACAGTATCATTGTTAATTTCCTGATCCTCCATAAGCTCAAGTCTAAAGAGCCACCACCTCCTCCCAGGTTTCCATCTCATTTCCTTCAGCACTAGGTTCATGGAGATATGGAACCTCTCTGCCAATATGGATATGTGATCCATTGATCCCACACCTGTACATTGCCCCTCATCTCCTTCAAGTTCTCACAAACATTCTTTCTTGACATATAAACCAAATAGTCAATTATTTTAACAACTTTCACATACATTGTCGGTGTTTCTGCCTTGGCTTTGCAAAACCCCATGCCCACTGGTTAGGGTCATATCTGAACCTACATCCCACCAGCATTCACGCAGCTGGATATGGCTGGAGAAAAGTGGACACCCATGCTGAATCGCCTCCCTTTGAATGAACAACCACCTGCTTCAAGTGAGTGCATAACACTACTGGTCAGTTATATATACATTTCCCTAGTTCATTTACTCTCTCATATTAATGGATCACTATTTTATACTCTTTTTTCTTTTCAAACCTCAAGTACTTCCTTCCTCATATACTTGTGTGCATGTGTATGTGTCTGTTATGCATACTATACCCACTACCTGTCAGTTCTATATTTATATGTTCTATTCTTGTGCATGAACTGACAAGGCTCATATCTAAGAATAAACTCTGCTCTTGATCCTATTCTTTCTTATCTGAGGATATCACCAGTTACCTTTCCTCTCTTTCTTATCTGGTTGATTTTCCCTAACCACTGAACATTTCTTATAAGCAAACATGCTTATAGGAAAATGCAGCTGGATATTAAAAAAAAAGTCATGTTTTAATCTCACTTTCTCTGCTTTCATCATACTTCTCTATTTCCTTGTATAGCAAAACTTCTTGAAAGATATCAACACCCATTTTTCCCAGTTCCTCTATTCCAATCCTTTTCTAAACACATTGTAATGAGCCTTTTGCCTTCACCAGTTCACCACAATTCCTGCTGTCAATGTGACCAATGACCTCCATACTGATTTACCCAGAGGGCATCACACCCAAAAGAACTTACTCTTTCATCAGTATGTGACTCATTGATCATCCCGTCCTATGTGAAGCATTCTGTTTTCACGGATTTGCAGGACCCCACACCTACCTGACTCTCCTCCCACGTTGCAGACCATTCTTTCTGAGTCTCCTTCCCAGGTTCCTCCCAAGTCCTAACACTTGAGAGTTCAGGCTCCAGGCCATGGGCTTACTCTTCTCCCACTCGCTGCTCCCTTGGTATATCATCAAGTCCCTTTCAGTGCTTTCTACATACTGAAGACTCCTAAATTTAAATTTTAAGCCTCACCTTTTACCCTTCTCCACTACAGACCCATATATCCAGCTTCCTACTTAATGCACCCACATGAATGTCTAACAAGCATCTCTAATTTAACATGCCTAGAATTTGAGTTCCTCATTACCTCTAAAACCAGCTATTTCCTCAGTCTTCCTATCCTTCCAAGTTGCTTAAACTAAAAATCTTGGAATGGTCATTGTTCTAACACAATATGCCTTTGTCTTATAGCCAAAATTGGGCCATTCTCGCCATTTCCACTCTTGATGTTGTCTGAGCCATCACCGCCTCACAACTGGATCATTCCAATAGTCATCTGTTTGACAGCCCTGCTTCTTCCCTTGATCCCATTAGTCTGTTCTCAAAACAGCAGGCAGAGTTGAATACATCTAGCTTGTAAAAATATAGGTCAGATTTCTAAAACCACACAGCTGGCAGCTTTTTAAAATAGAATAGATCATGCAACTTATCTGTTCAAAACCCAACAGTGTCTGTCCATAGCACCCAGAGTCAGAGCTGAGGTTCTTACAAAGGTCTACAACTCTCAACACGGTCTTGTTCCCTGGCAACTCTGTTCTCATTTCCTTCTAGTCTCTTTCTCCCTACCTGCTCCAGCTGTAAATGCCACCCTAAGCTCTTTCTCCAATAGTGCCAGCACTTTCTCACCCCAGGGCCTTGGAACATGCTAATCGCTTCTCCCTATCAGATGCCTCACAATTTGCAACCTCCTTTCCTACACGCCTTTATTTAAATATCACCACCTCATTGAAGACTTGCCTTCCTTCTCTCTGAAGCTACAATATGCGAACTCCATCCTGCCTCATTCTCATCTCTATATCCATGTGACTTGATCCACATTTTACTTGGGTTGCTTGCTATCCATTCTAACTGACCCCCTGCCAACACACATATACACCTTAGAACATAAGCTACCTGCAGGTGGAAAATTATGTTTGTTTCATTCAGTGCTGAAATAAATTCTCATTGCCTAAAATACTGCCTGGAATAAACTATCTGTTTAATAAAAATTGTTGAATAAATGAATATTGCATGAAGCCCTTAGCACAAAGCTGGGCAGAAATAAACCCACCCCATAAACGTTAACTGTGATTATGTACTCGTACCGACACGGACTTTTCTCCTCAGCATCAAATTCCTAACCATTCTAGGCTCAGTCTCACAGTGGATGATAAAAGAAACAAGTCCCATTTTATTTAGTAAATTCATATTATTCTTGCTATGTTCTAGTGATCGTTCTAAATGTGTTAAAAACTCCAACTCATGGAGAAGAAAGATCTGCAGGCAATCATTGTAACCGACTATTTAAGAAGCTTTTTACAGTCTTTGGAGTCAGGCAGACTTGGAGTCTGAATCCTGGTTTTGCTATTCACTAGCATGAATTTGTGTAAGATCTTCTACCTCAGTTTTTTTCATCTGTAAAAATGGGAAAAATAATCCCATCCCTAATTGTTCTAATGGTAATTCTAGTATTCTGAAGAAAGAACATCAGAATATCTGTAAAGCACTATCCAAAAGCACTATATGACTTGCACCCACCCCGTAGCACCTCCTATTCATTTTAGAGAAAGGTAAAACCCTGAAAAATGAGGAAAAGCAAGAGTCTATATTTCCCTGTCTCTGGGATTCCAGGATTTTTGTCAGGATTCAGAAGGGAAAGAGACAAAGAGAGTCAACTGGTTTTAAACTCACGTGTCAACCTTTGTCTTCTGTGTGTGGTTGCAACCTTGCTGTTGTAATAGGCTTCTAAAGAAATGGAAAGCTTCATTAACACAAAGTGCTCACACCAGAATCTCATTCCCAGACCACTCTCCCAAGTGCAAACTGAAAAAGCTACTGAAAGAGAAATTCATTTTCAGGATATTTTATGATTTAAACAGACTTTCCTGTTAGTCAGAGGTTCATGGCTTAAATGTACCTTTCCTCTGGGAAACAACAATGCCTGTCAGAGCACTTAGATTCCTCTTATTTCAGATACCTCACTCATCTCAGTCTTGCTACTGATTCCAGGTACTGTTAATGTGCTTTAGTTTATATGTGTATGAAAGCATATATGTGGAAACATAATTCATATATATATATATATATATATATATATATTACTTTTTGCTTAGGTATTTAACGGAATAGAGGAAGACAAGGATAAATTCTTTCCATTTCAAATGTTTTTGATATATGTTTTGTACTATGAAATCTTCTGCCTTTTCATATATATGGTATCTAAGAAATCAAATTCTTAAAAATGATGCTGCGTAGGAGTCTCTGGGAGAAGAGATTGTATCCCAGAATTTCTGTGTGGGTAACTGAGGACAGATTTGCAGCTTCGGCCCAATCTGGTTTAATTTTTTTGAAACAGTATAGTGGGGAAATCGTGTTCATGCGACTTGAAATTTGAAGAGGAAGAGAAAGGAAAATCAGCTGTTGAGCACCTTCTATCATCCACACACCCTGCTGGAGGCTTTATGTGGGCTTCTCATTTAATCTTGTGAGGTGGTTCCCCTGAATAGCTGCCTTGACAGCTCAAAAAAGACAGCACTGCCATCTGGTATGTCTATGGTATGGCATGACATTTAAGAATGCCAGAATTGGGGTCAGGGAAACTGGGGTTTCAATTTTGCCTGTACCAATTATTAGATAACATGGTAGTGATGTGCTTGTGGCATAGAGAGTTATTGTAAATTCAGCTTCATCATCATGCTTCATCTCCCTCAGTCTGCCTGAACCCAATTCCTAATACGAACCAATGAACTTTTCTCAAACTTAAAGCCAGACAGATGCAACTTGGTTCTCTCTTCAAAGTAACTCTGTAGCAGCCACTAACCATGTGATGTTGACTATGTTAAACTCTCTGAGCCTCAGTTTCTTTTTGTAGTGCTTTTGTGAGGATTAAATGAGAAACACTTTACAAAATATTTGATACAGGGTTTAGTAAAGGATGCTTATTATTATGGTCAACATCTCAGAATTTAAATATACACTACTGTATACCTGTGTTTATTTCTATCTGAAGTCAGAAGGGCTTCAGGAGCAAGTAAGAGAGGAATTATTTGATTACACTGCATCTGGTTGTTTTAAAGAAAACTTGCTCTCCCATAAAAGGAAGAAAATCATCAATGCAAAGCACAGACTATAAAATATGAAACTATAGATATGATAAAAAGAAAGTACCCCTGCTGTTTTTATGCAAAAGAATATGGCTGGTATGAGGGATTATTTTCAAACACCCCCAAAATAGATTATGTGTGTGTGTGAGTGAGTGTGTGTGTGTGCGTGCAAGCACAATCAATTCCTCATGTCAAGTTACAAAGCACCATTTTAACAAGAAATTTTACCACAGTTCTTTAAGCTCTTTGGAGGACATGTTTATTATGTTGATATGATAGAAAAATACAATATACTAAAAGTAGATTGGATTCATGCTATGAAAACAATTCAAAACTGGTAGGCAGATAGCATGTAAGGTCAGTCATATAAATTATTTTCCACACCCTCTTTTCAATCAAAACAACTCCCATTGCTTATTTTATTACAAAAAGAAAGTGAATAATTAAAGTAACTTCCTTTAAAATTTGCCAGATAGAAAGAAAATTAATTTTGCTCTTTAATTTTTTTAATAATTGTCTTAGTTGCTCTAAGAACTAAACATAGGTCTAATGAAAACAAAATGAATAAAAATTAATATAAAGCTAACAGCTTAACCAAAAAGATGCAAGAAGCCAATTTTTCAAGAGAGCAATGCATCATTTGTTTAGAATATTCAGATCATATTTTTCCAAACAGCTACATTGTGAGTGCTAACCTTCTTGGAATTGCCCCCAGGGCCACCAGGAAGAAAAGAGGGATAGGAGGGATAACACATATACCCTATGCCCACTTCAACCAAAACAGCAACAATCTAAAAGTGTGTTGGCTTCTACTGAGGACTTCTAAAGTTTAATAACTCAGGAAGATGCTGCATCATGAAATCATGCTATGCCCTCCACCCCAGACAGCATGCTCTGATTTTATAAATCAAGTTATCACTTTGCCTAGCATAAATGAAGTGTACTTCAAGCTCCCATCCAACATATAATTTACAGGGACTTGATAAGGGACTTGTTTTTATCCATTTGGTCACTACCTACACAACACGTATGCATGATCATTACACATGTGGAGAAAACAAAATGTACCCAACATATTTTCATTGGATGTTGCTCAATCTTATGCAATTATAGCACTGGTACTGCAGTCCTGTTAAACCTGCTTGCCTATTTGACCACTGATGTCTAAATGCTTTAGCATCTTTCTGAAAGAACAGATTAAATTGCTCTGCCCTTAGTTGTAGCTACTTGTCCTGAAGATGGTCTACAGATGTTCCATCAAGTGAAGGTAAAATTTACCTTTATAGCAGACATCTGATCAAGAAGCATAATCAGTTTACTGAGGGCCTGTTATGCACTAGGCATTGTACTCCATGCCAATGAGGCAAAAGACCAGGACAAATACAGACAGGTCCTGCCTCCTTGAAGCTTTCCATCACAGAGAGAAAGAGCATAAACATGTAAATCAGACAAATAATTACAGATGTGAACAGTGCTGTGGGGAAATATGCAAGGTGCTGGGCAAAGACCAACTATGAAGACTCTGGCTGCTTCTGCTGGGAAGGTGGACTAATGCCTGCTAAGGAGAAGCTGTTAGACCTGATCCTGAAGGATGAGTAGAACACAGAAACGTAAGAGGTAGCAGGCAGGATGTCTGGGGTGAGGAAACACAAGTGCAGCAAGTTGAGGTGCAGAAGGGACCAGCCCATTGTAAGAACTGTCAAAAGGCCAGTGTAGGGACACTGCAGAGAGATGAGTGCCTTCAGAAAGGCAAGAAAGGTGAGCCCTGGGAGCCAGAGGAGTGCATGCTTTAGGACTGACTTTTCTTTCTTTGAGGTCATGAAGTGTGTAGTGACCTCCAGAGTGAGACCCATGAGTAGCCACTCAGTTTCTGTTTTGATGGTGGGCAAGGTGCACTCTAATGGGTCCACATTTTCAGTTTCTCCTAGGTCCAGAAACACCTGTTTGTAAGTCAGGCTAAAAAGAGTCCCCCAAATGAAATGGCTAGCTATTAATGTGAGCCCAGCTAGTAAGATGTTTGGAGCTTGGCTTAGATCTTACAGCACCACCGTGAGAGAAGCTTCCTTGTCGCCCTGCTACAGAGGAGAGATGTGAGTTACACAGAATTTAACACATTGCCCTGGTGAGAAGGGATCAAACAAAGATTTTTATGCAGACAGGTTTGATATTATTGGCATATTCAACCATATTTTTTCTGTTGTTCATAGGATGCATTCATGATGAAGAGTAAATATCAAATAAAACAAGCAGAAAATCTCATTCATTTTACATTTCCTGTTTTCTTTCTTTAAAATGTAGTGTCATGCATTAATATACCAAAGCAATAGCAACAGCAATGTCTCAACTGTACTTCCAACCATATGCTAAGCATGTTATTTTGTATATTCAAAATTACAATTTACTCTGTACATTCCCTTGGGATTTATTTTATATTTTACATTTCTCTTCTAAACCTTTCCGTGTTTTCATCTGTATTATTTTTTCATAAAGAATATGTTAATCATAAAAAATGTAGTATCATGAATGTATTCATTCATTTAACAAGTATTTACTGAGCACCTCCTGTGTGTTGAGCACTGTGTAGTCAATGAGAAAGATTTGTGCATTAGATTGACAAATCATTAATCCTTAAAATTAAAATAATAATAATGACATTAATGATACATACTATTTTTATAGTCTTTATTAAAGGAGATTACAGATATAAAGTGCTTTTGAAATCAATGACTAGTTAGGTATGGCAGTGTGTGCCTTTATTCCCAGCAACTTGGGGCTAAGGCAGGAGGATCACAAACTCAAGACCAGCCTCAGCAACTTAGGGAGGCCCTAGACAACTTGGTAAGACTCTGTCTCAAAATAATAAATAATAAATAAATAAATGGACAGGGAATGTGGCTCAGTGTTTTAGAATCCCTGAGTTCAATCCCTGGAACCAATAAAATAAAATAAAATAAAATAAATGACTAATTATAAAGCTATCATTTGGACTCTGAGTTTGCACATACACTTTTATAAGACAAAATTTTCAACAGAAGAGGGAATTGATGAGTTT
Organism: Aplodontia rufa; assembly: GCA_004027875.1. NCBI lineage: Eukaryota > Metazoa > Chordata > Mammalia > Rodentia > Aplodontiidae > Aplodontia > Aplodontia rufa. Next base: position 36,373 of record PVKS010007013.1, on the reverse strand, counting down.
TTAAAGGATGATATCAGTTCCTGGCATAATTAAAATCACATAGTTGTCATTAGAAAAATTCAACTGAATGGGAAATTACAGAACTTTTAATGATCTTAAAGGTTTTCAAGTCCATCCTAGGATATAACTTTTATGACATCAGTCAGTTGGTTGGTACCTTAAAGTCAACAAATGCAGTAAAGATTTCAGCGTGTTCTCCTAAGCATTAATATTAAATCTACTTTAAGTTCCTGACATCCCCAAGTTCAAATAAGGAGCTCCCTATCTATTCTCATATCAGTTTACAGTTCCCCACCACACCTGATTGAAATTTTCCATTTACTAATTTAAACTCTTCCCAAACCACATGCTATGAGAGAACATTGAACTTATGTGACTCCCCTGAGGCAATTGTGGGTACATGTAGGTATGCAATAAATACTTCTAGATGTGTCTAAGTTAGCCTATAAGATGCCTAGGATCTTAATATATACAGAAACAAAGGGAAGAACAAGGTCACAGTAGCTGGTATTTACTTTTGTGGCCAGAAGATAGTGAGACAACTCTCAACAAGTAACTAAGGTGGGACTTAAATCTGCCTATTGAAGAAGGTCATTCTGGTGAAAGGATGTCAAGATATTTTAGAAGACAAGATTATACTTCATTACATTTTTTTAATATGTGGAGGGTGTAGATGAAGGAAAGTTTGAAGTGCCTGCAGTTTCCAATCATTGAAGTCTGGGCAGATTGTTAATCACTTCCCTGGCAGCTTGTGGAGAAGCACTAGAAAATCATTAGCATGAAGAGTCTATGAATCAGGGTCCTGATTCTTTGCATACAGATTTGTCATTTTCTACCCATATCAAGTGGACAGTCATATAAAAAGGTACTTTATACAAGACAGAGCCTCACTGAGTATGAATCAATAAAGTCTTTTCAAACAAATACAGTAAATATTTTATAATTTTGAGCATCCAAAGCAGCCGTAAAAATGCTGAAACTACCACACATTTTACTATCAATCGTTACCTCTGCCACGAGAACATCTAAACAGAAAAGCCAAGCTAAAACTACTCACTTTCTAAGGCATGCTTTTATTGTACAAATAGGAATTATCTTCCTTTTGTGTTATTGCAGCTTGACAAAATTGAACCACACAGGTATCCCTCTGTTTAAGGAAAGAGTTATTTCACCTAATTGACTAGAAAGCAATTTAATAAACTGAATCCTATTTTCACTTGCATTACAGTGTAGATTTACAGGCACATACTGCTAGGAAAATGTCTTTGACCAATGTAAGCAAATGCTTAAGTTGTGAGAAAGTTAGCAGTGATGGCTGACCAGTGCTCCTCATGCTTTACATTGTAGGTCGGCTCTTCTGGTCGGGGTATTTTCAGAATTCTGCAACTCTTCTCCAAGTCAAGATTATTCCCTTGCTTTTAAATGTATGCCTCCGCCACACTCTAACATTCATATGCCCCATTTCTATTGCCCTTACCACTAGAATTTCTCTATTTCATGTCCCTTTAAGAAAAAAATACTTACTTAGTCAGCTTTTTACTGCTGTGACCATAAGACTTGATAAGAAGAATTTTGAGGAGGAAAAGTTTATTTGGGGCCCATGTTTTCCAAGGTTTCAGTTGACAGACAGCCAACCCCATTTCTTGGGGCATGAGATAAGGCAGAAAATCATGGTGGACGTGTATAGCAGGGAGAATAGTCAGTAACATGGCACCAGGAAGCAGAGAAAGAGAGACTACTCCACCCCAAAGGCACGTCCACAGTGACCCCCTCCTCCAGCTACACCCCACCCAATCAATCCCTATCAGGGGATTAATGCACTGATTATAACCCAATAATTTCACCTCTAAACTTTCTTGCGTTGTCTCACACGTGAGCTCTTGGGAGACGGACACCTTACATCTAAACCATAACATTTAACCATTACCAGAGGTCAGCTCTCCTTTTCTCTGTTTACTTGTTGATCTGGTCAGTTTACAACGTTGTCTAAAACACAGTCTACAACAGCCTCAAAGTCTCTCAAGACTGCCACCAATTTTCACATAATGGGTTGCCTTCTATTTTCATCGAGATAACTAGTTCATAAACACATTATATCAGATTTACTCAGAAAAAAAGGTTACTATAAATTGGGCTAGAGAAGTTATTATAACTTTTTGCTTCAGAAGGGTCTGATGAATAAAAGTAGGAAAGTATGAATTTCTTCACATGGGGCAGCTTTTGAATGGGTCACCTGATAATTGCCCCCCATTAACAATCTTATTTCCTTTCAATGCCACAATGGACGGCTATACACAGCATGGAGCAAAATGTCTTGTTTTTATTTCTGGAGCAACTTAAATGGTCCTATTGTCAGTGGCATACTCAATAACCATTTTCTGTTACCATAAAGAATGTTCTCTAGGCTGAGATTCATAGAAAGTTATTCTAATTCTGCAGTAACTGAATATATAATTTAAATTGTATTTTAAATTTTCAGTTCCACCATATATTATTCTAGGTTCTGAAAAGCCGCAAGTTGAAATCAAGTTGGAGGGGGGAGACCACTGTTAATGAATTCCATTTTGGAACAGCCAAGAGAAAGTACAGAGTTACTAGGCTGTGAAGCCTTTATATTCCTTTATTTTTTATTACTAATATATTCTTTAAATTAACACAGTCATTTTTCATAATTATGGGGTATGGTGTGACGTTTAATCTGAAGCCTTTTTAGGGGCTGGCCTTTATGTTTATTCCCATTCAATTAACTTTTACATGTTTTCTGTCTTAACAACACACTAGACGAAGTAGACAAGAGGACTATCAGAATCAGATCAGTTACTTCAGTATTCCAGGATATGCTTACTCATCGACATTCTGAAGCACTGGGTGCTAGGTGCTATTATAAGTACTTTGTAATATATCAACTCACTTGAATCTCACAAGGTTATAAGTCAAGTACTATTGCTCTCATCTCTATTGTACGAGTAAGGAAAGAAGGTAATTTGCTATCACATGATATGGCTAGTAGGTTGCAAAGAAGGGACTCAACCTCCAGCATTCTTTGATTAGGCAAAGAGCATATTTTTACCTGGGCTCAGAAATCCAGGCTCTAAAATGCCGTATCATGCTGCCTCTGGCATTAAGGAACAATCGTTAACATGTGGGAAGAGAAGAAGGGAGGAAGTGAAGCACTTCAGCAGTGAGAAAATTAAGAAGCAAGTCTCACAACACACTTTGTATTCCAGTAGAGTCCTTTTCCTTTTGGGGATATTTTATCAATTCTGCAGCACTTTTCTGAATCCTCAGTCCCTCCTGGGTTTTTCCTTAAATGCTGGCCCCACCCAATTCAATTTGATCCTGCTTGGATGAACCAACTGAAAGGAGACCACAGGAGATTTTGCTGCTGGTAAGTGTTTTTCTCGGTTCCCTAGAGCTGGAATCTTTGTGCAGGTGCTAAGAGAGGAACACTCTCAGTAAGAATTATAATTTGTATGTAAAACGCTTAGCTCTCAGAGAAAGTTAAGAAAGATCCATATTATTGTTATTTAAGACATGCATGCACTGTTTTCTAGTTCTTCTACTAAGAGATCTCATCATGACATATGCAAGACAGTGCCATGTATAACCATAGCAGAATATTTCAGTAGACACTTTTTCTTTTCTTCTTCTTTTTTTTTTGAGAAATATTTATAAGCGTACCTACATTTATGCTAAGTACTTTACCAGGTACTATGGCATGACAGACACCATTTCTACCTTCACAAAGCTTATAATTGGAGAGACACATAAATAAGCATAATGATTATTATTTGTACAATGGTAGAGAGGAAAACAGGAACTTATGAGGCAAAGATACCCAGATACACTGAGTTAGGAAAGGCTTCCTAAAATATGTAACCTCACTTGAAGTATTTAATGAATCAAAGCAGATGAAGGCAGAGTCCCAAGCAAAGGGAACATCATGCACTAAAATGAAGAGGCACTTGTGTAAGAGTATCCAGAAACTGGAAGACACTGTTATGATCAAGTTTACAGGATGACAACAGTAGACTGGAGACAGAAGCAAAGGTCACTTTACAAATGGCAATGATTCATGTTAAGGAATTTAGATTTAAGTACAGCTATTGTAAAGCAAGGAACTTTAAACAGAGGAGTGACAGAGTCAGTCTCACATTTTAGAAATCTTCCAGGTTTGCAACAGGGAGACTACATCCAAAAGGGACAATACTGGAAGGGGTGTAGCTGACAATTTGAGTTTCTTCGAAGCAGTCTAGAAAAGCAATGTTGGTGGCCTGGGCCAGAGAAACAGCAGTAGGGATGGAAAGAAGTGAATTACCTTAAAGAAGCTGAAGGAGGAGAACCCATGGGACTTGTCACAGATTAGAGAAAGTAACTGAGACAAAAGAAGAGTCAGGAACATCATCTGGGTTTCATTCTTCCTTAGGCAACTGGCAGCTGATGAGACCACTTACTGAGATAAGAAACAGAGAGAGAAGAGGTTTGGGAAACACAGATGGTGAATTCACTGGAGCTTCAGCACAGTTGAAAGAATCCGAAGATACTCGAATGTAAAATTAGAATAGGCAGAAGGTGATCTTTCCCATCCAAAACGATTCAGCTCACAGTCAACAGGACGCAGCGCGAATCTTGGCAGGCTCACTGCACCCCTAATGGCATCCCAGTCCAATGAAGAGAACAACCATGGAATACTAGATGGCTCTTGAATGACTAGAAGGAGAAGTAGGGGCCTCTTGAATTGTTTGTTTTCTCCTAGGAATCATCTTGGACACTGAAGAGAAAAGACCCCGATTGCTATTTATTCATATGATGAAAATGTAAAATCTAACAATAAAAAAGTTTTCTTTACTTAACCTCCATAACATAACATATAGCATTTTAACCCACCAACACAAATTAAAAGTGCACTTGTCTTAACCAAGGAATATTTCTTGCCAAAAATATTAAAACCAAATCTGATCAAGCTTCTTGAATCTAGTCTAGTCCTAAAAAGTTTATGGGAGAAAAAGTATTAAGGACATTCCAGAGATTACACAGACAGATGAGTAAAATACAGAATGGGATAGTTGATGTGGCACCAAAAAAAAAAAAAAAAACAGATTCTTGAAATAAATGGATTGTTGAAAAGACAAACAACAGCAAGACAAACTGAGAAAGGAAGAAAGGGATGTATGTGTTTTGCAATTTCTTTGTCGCATATAAGCTATGTACTATTTTTAATTATGAAAGAGAACAAAGAAATACAACAACCAAATACAATGGATAGGCTTTACTTGGATCTTGATTCAAACAAACCAAATTTAAGAGAACATTGTGAGAAAAATCAGGAAACTTTGAACACTTACTAGATATCTGATGGTAGTTAAGAATTATTAATTTTATATATGATAATGGTATTGTGTTAATTTTTAAATTGATTTTTTAGAATTATATTCTTTAGCATTTGTGAATGAGTTCAATGATTAATATCTGGCATTTGCTTCAAAATAATCCAGTGCATACAGGAGGCAAAGTAGGTGGAGTATAGATGAAACAAGATTGTCCTATAATAATCGTGATTACTGGAGATGGATATTGGTTACATGAAAGGTCATTTTACTACCATCTCTATATGTATTGGCACTTGGAAATTTCATGTAATAAAAAATGCCTTAACTAACTTCCTAAGAAATGCAGGATTTAAGGAAAGTCATAGAAAAGACTGGATAAAAGAGCAACAGTGAGTCATGATGCAAAAGCTGAGCACTGGTCCATCAGTTTCTGCACAGCTTTTTCCCGCACATTGGCCCTGCGCTCCAATGCACAGTTATTCATTCCTCTATTCCTCTCCATGTTCTGTGATTGGAGGTGTTCAGAGGCGTTGTTTCTGGAGATTTGTGTTATCCTTTCAGCTATTTCCGTTTCTAATTTCTTTGATAATATCTATACCTCATTAAAGTTGTCAGGATTATGTGGTCCTCTCCTTCCAATCACATATGCTTTTTAACATATCAAGACCCTTGGCTGTAGTGTCTGAGACCTTCTCCTCTTTCTGCTCACATACTGAAACTTCTCTTGCTGCAAATGCATTCAGCGATGCCACTAACCCAGGAAGAAACTATTTTAATCAACTCCTATGAGGGATTGATCATGGGTAATGGATTTTATTTGACATGGAAGGAAAACAGCATAATAAAATATTTTACTAACATGATATGTCAATATCACATTGAGCCGAATTCTCAGTGCACAACATCTTAAAGAAATAAGAAAAATTACATCATTACTCCTGCATACCTAATATCCAATAACTGTCTGAGCATTGGGTCTACATTGACTTCATGATGAAATCTTGTTCTTAAATTGTGCTTTTTCTTAAATTATAAATTAAGAACCCTCAAGTCTTAAGAAAATTTATTTCCTGCTAAAAGGCTGACTGATCCACAACTATTAAAAGTGCTCTTAGGCACTAATATCTCTGGAGAAAGTAACCCCTAACCCTGTACCTTTAAAGCATTCTAAGTGTAATGACAGAGCAGAAGTTTTCTTGACAAGTTGTGATTATGGCATGAGGAGAAAGAACTTGGTAGTAGGAGTGACTTGAGCAAGAGGGGGGGAAAAGCACTTAAGTCAAAAGGACATCAAAAAAAAAAAAGAAGAAAGAAAAAGAAAAACACAGACAGAGGAGAGGGAGATGGAGTGCTGAGGCTCACATTCCTCAGGGATTTGGCTGTCCTCTCCCTGCTGTTTCATTTTGAATGGGTTGCTGTTGCATCTCTATGGTAATAAAAATTGAAGTTATTATTATTGGTATCTTTCAAGCAATCTGGAGAAAAAGAGCTAGAATCATTTCAAGATAGATGTACTTCTACCTGCTTCCCTGTGAAAGTGCATCCTTTAATTGAGAGTTTTATAGTCAATAACAGGTAAATTATTTACAGTGGACATAACCAAGTATTACTTCCCAGTACAAACCCACACAGCTGAGTTCTAAGTGGGCAGTAATCGCCTGATTTACTTCTTGCCAACACCCTATCTTAATCAACAGGCCTGAAGATATACACTGTGTATGTAATTTAGGGACTTTTGTGGAAGGAAATAAAGCGCAGACAAGAAAGGTTAAAATGCACCTACAAGCGTTCATTTGTGGAAAGATGATAAACAGGTTTCTGTTTCTAGAATTCACAGAACTCAAAGTGTGTAGTTTTCATAGTACAGTGTCCCATGAATTAAATCCCTTACTTGTGGTAATATTATCAAGTTTTTATTAGAGGTAAATGCCTGTGAATCTGAATACTTTCAGGGATTCATCAAAAGTAGCTCACTCATGAGCAGGCTTGAGGAATGTGCATCATTCTCTTAAACAGGAACAATCTTTCCACCCCCTTAGGCATTGGAAGATGGCACTGGAAATATGAGGTTCATTTGTTTCCACACATCTGTGATTTTGTTCCTAAGTAGTTTGATGGTTATTGAGCACTAGTTCAAAGTCAGGATTTTTCTTTCTAAATTATTTAACTCCTTTTTATTTAGAGATGAATCAAGAAGAATTGTCTGATGTTTATGATATCATCTTCTGTAATATGTGAAGAGAAAAGAGATATTATTTTACCAGTTGGGTGGGAAAGGAAAAAAGGTGTCTTCATATTGCTTTAAATAAAAACAAAGGGCTTGTCTAAAATATTTTGAGGCAATGCTAAGACCAATGTTTTTCTATGTTCCTAAAGCACTCCTGCACTCTTCCTTTGCAGAGAGGTGGGTCATAATCTGTAGCATTTCACATATCATATCTTGGTATGCAAGTAATTATACAAAAACAGCTGACTTTTCAATTGTTCATCATTCAACACTCAGTTATCTGACACAGACCATCAGTTCTAAGTGCACATGAAAATTTAAGTGAAGTAAGACTCTAACCTGTTAATAACTGATAACTAGATTTGGGTTTCCCAAATTCCTCATGGAAGACTTGGATGAAAAACAGGTAAATAGAGAAAAAGGGGCTCTTTTTCCATGACTGTCCAACACCATATGCAAAGCACTAATTGCCTGATCTATTTTTTTTTCTTTAATTACTAGGATGTAGATCCAGGCAAAGTGATTTCTCATTATTCCTGGGATGTTAGAGGAGTCTGATACTTGGAGTTAATTCTCTGGATTTGAGGTGTGTGGGGAGGGGGTCCCCATCAACTCAGGAGGAAGTTGAGTCCTCTGTGAAAAGCATCTTTCATGCCATCAACTCCCTGCTTTAGAGCAACCCCCATGGTTTCAGCCCATTAACCCAAGCACAACAGCTTGATGAATTAATGCTTATATAGGCACAGTTGGCAGCTTCTAATTAAATAATTATGGCTAAGCAGCTGCACGGAAGCTGTTACGCACCCTAGAAAGCCAGCTGTCAGTTTTATTGGTCCTAAGACAGAGGAAGAGTTAACATTTAGCGATGGGTGTTGGATACAAAGGAAAAGTATATGATTGGCAAGATATATACTGTGGGTGCGCACATTTGTGCTAGTCTGGGCATGGAAAGATGAAGTGTAAACGGTGCCTCCATAAGCTCTCAGCAATCCAAAAAGGAAGAGAGCAATTATATGATCAGGAGAACAGAGTCTTTCTAGAGCAATCTAAAGAGGACATAATATTAAGTGGATGAGCCTTTGATGGACACATAAATGCTGCTGAACTAATGGCAAATACAATTATGATTTAGAGTCCCATTCATATAGGAAACTGATTAAAAACTCTAGTGGTCCTTTTGGGGGTGTATGACCAGTATGTCTTCACTTATTTGGTGGAAACTTCTTAAGATATTATATTTTCAGATATTAGAAATTGGAGAACATGGTATCACAAATCTACATTTGAACTATCTCTAAGATGCATTTCCCCAAAAACTTTGAAAAAGATATTGTGGAACAGAATCACAGATAATGCCAGTTCCTTTATAGAAGGTTAAAAAGCCAGGGTTTTATCTCTGTACTAGTGGGAAATATGCCAAAAGGAAGAAAGTGACCAAGCTCTAGCATAGCAAAAGATATAGAGTATAGATAAAGGCCATACATAGGGTTATTTGACCAAATAATGTTTGCTATAACACATCAGTATCTCAACTGATTTAATTTTTCCACACAAGCTGTCCTGTCTACGTAATCCACGTATCTTCACTCCCAAAAACCAAATGTGTGATAACCCTGGCCTCTCTGCCAGGATACCCACTACTACCTCCAAATGAATAAACACACTGTAGGCAAAATCTAGTCCAAGAAATTCAGTATCACTTTCATGTTCAAAGAAATTTAGACATTTTAATCCTGAATTTTCTTCCAAATGAGAATATAGAAAACTGAATGCTAACACTGGAAATACATTCCAGGCCTGTTAAAAATCATCAGTTAAACCAAGCGGCAAACAGTATAGCCTGATTTACTGTTCTTCCTTCAGAGATCAGTGGCTCACAGTTGATAGTTAGAATAATGCCATTTCAAAAAAACAAGACAATCTTCACCATAAATCTTCATTTAAGCAAATAAATCGACCTCTAAGAACCCCTACTTAAGAGTCATCAGTATAATCGTTTCCTTTGCTCCCACTCTCTGGTCTCCTTTTATGTCAGTAATTCTATCACTTCAGCTGTCTGAAGGTGTTTGCCTGTGATTGACAATTCTCAAGGATGTAGTTCCTTTCAGATGGATCTTAAATAAAGTTCAGCTTAATTACGTCTGCAGTGCAACTCAAGTCTCAGTACAAAATACGAAAGAATCAAATAGCAGATTTGTAAAGCCTATAATAGCCAATTTCAGACAGGGGAGGGGGTAGAAGGGGGACTTTCAGCAGTCTGTACTGCCATCTAGCCAAGACCACATCACTCAGGGCAACATCCATTTGTGTTCTGAAAGCCCCTGATGAAGTAAGTCTTTACCAATCAGCTTAATGGAACCCAAAGTTCAGCTCAAAGTTCACCCATTCTGACTCTACCAAACCCCATGGGCCAACAGCCAAGTTATAATTATCAGCCTTACCTTTTGATATCTGGCAAAAAAAAAAAAGATACACATACTTTCTTTCATTCCACATATTGCCTATACCAATATCATCAGCATCTTGTGAGTTTTAAGACTTTGAAATACCCTCTGACCTTATTTGAAAAATAGATAGAAATTGCCTTATGTAATTCATGAGAGCTGAATTGTAGCCTCTAGTACTCTAGCTATAATGAAAGAGTACAGCAATCCCAAACTATATTCCTTAGATATTGACAGAACATGCAGACCACATGTGCCTGTGCAGAGAACTGATACACACAAAAAGTAAATAGAACCCTTTGTACTTACGGTAGAAGACATATTCAGTGTAGCTTGACCAGATCTTGTCATCTGTATATTGGTTGACAAAAGATGCTGTCACTGATGAGTTACAGGCCACCATGTGGAATCCACACTCTGATAACATATCAAAAGCCCTTTCCAGATGCTTGAATTTGAGATAAAATCTGGAGGTGTATCTTTCTGGGGCTCGGTCAGGGTCTCTGCTTTCATTCAAAGTTTCTCCAAAGACTTCCTTTGCCAAGGAAATCCTTCCACACACCAAAATCCGGGGAACTCTCCGAAACTTGGCATCTGCTTGCCCCTCTCTGCCCAAGGTGCAGGATCCCCTGTAACCCACAGTAATGAATCCCCACTTGCGGTCAGCAGGGAGCAGAGAGGAAGGGGGGCAGATTCTCGTGTCACTTCCTTGAGAAGCATCTTCAAAGTCACTGTGGCAGAATTCATCTGGGCTTTGCTTGATTTCATCTGGGGTCAGGAGTTTGACCAAGTCTGGAAGTTGGAAATACTCAGCCTCCCTTTTCAGTCTTCCCCTTTCTGGAAAGTGATCAGGCAGGACCACCTGCCTGTCCCTGAGATAGTCCAGAATATAACGGAACAAGAATCCATCTCTGTCAATGAAAAACCTTCCCTTGGAGTCCTTGGCTAGATCGTTAGCTGTGTCTCTCTTTGGGGAGAACATTTTCCACAGGAGGGAATGAGGGATGCTTATTAATGTGGAATGGCGAGTGAAATAAACTTGACCCCCAACATTCAGCTCTATGACTTCAGGGAAGGAGTTGGGAACAGTGGCCCCTTGTTCTCGAGGATAATAACGACTACAGTTTCCACTCAGAGCCATTGTCCTTTTCTTCTGCTATTTTGATTTAAAGGTGAAGTCCAATCCAGTCACAGCCTTATCCTTTGCATTCACTTGTAAGGGAGGGAAAAGGATGCTAACTTTTTAAAAATGACCTCCTCTTACCCCAGATATTTTTCCCCCAGTAAGGCAAAATTTAGAAGAGTCCACAGGTGAAGTGATGCTGAAAGAGTACTTTGAACCCTAGCTGGTGGTGGTGAGCTATCACTTCATGGAATATAATCAGCTCTTCTACATCAGATCTTCCTCCATCAAGCTTAGTAACCAAGGCAGGCCAAGGTCCCAGTTACTCAGAGGTCCATCTGAAGGAAAAGAGACAAAATTATGTCCTCAACCCAGAATGAGTCAGAAAAAGAGAGACCTCTGGAGAGAGGAAAGAAAGGGGAGGGAGGGAAAAAAAGAGGGAGGAAAAGAGATTATTTTACATAAGTAACCCTGGTATTACTGATTTCAGCCATTTCTCAACTAAATTGTAGCTTATATCACACTATTTTTGTGTCTATATGTTTATCCATAAGCTTCTGTCTCTAGAAATTAGTATTAAAAACAATCCTATTTGAATTTTTGCATTAAAAAGGAATAGCAATTTTCAACTTCTAAAGGGGGATCTTTTCTCAGCAGGACAGGAAAAGCAGTTTAGTATTGGAGCTTACCTTAGTGAATGCTGGAGACCCAGTTCTTGAGAAGAAATAACCATTTGCAAAGCAATCAGAATCCACTGCCACACTGAATCTGTATCTTGTCAAATTCCAAACAGGTAGAAGGACAGAGGTATCAATGAAAAGTGCCAGAAAGATGTGCTTTAGGAAAATAATTATATATATATATATATATATATATATATATATATATATATATATGTATTTATATATGTGTATTTATATATATATGTATGCATATATATTCACTCTCAATTTCAAGTTAAAACAAGTCACAAAAAAGTTAAACGATGATGAGAGGAGGTTGGGTTGAAGCAAAACAGTGAAAAATATTCAACCAAAGCTTCTCCAGAAACAAAATAAAAATCCTCAAAAAGGATCCTTAAAACAGAGGAGAGTTGCAAGAGGTACCGGGACTTAGAAGCTTTTCAGAAAGCCCAGCAGCAGAAAGACAGACAGTTGTGCCGGGCTGGGGTCCCAAGTAGCCAGCCCACCTGCCGGCAAGGGCAAAGGGACTCCCATGTTTGCAGCGGGTGGGAGCCGAGGCCGCAGCAGCGCGGAGAGGCGGGCAGGGGGCTCTGGCTCCGGCTTCTCCAGCGGCGGAGCTGGGTGGTTCCACAGTTCCCAGCGCAGTTCGGATGCTGTTGTTTCAGCAGTGCAGGCAAGAAACCATCCAGGGAAATGACTATTACATCATCTTAAAGGAATATGGCTTAGAGAAAGCGGAGGCAGCTCCGAGTCACGTCCTCCTCGGTGACAGGTTGCCAGGACTGTCGGGACGCCGTGCCGGCGGTGGGCAGAAGACTTCCAGGCGCTCAGCGCTGGGCTTGGGGCGGGGACGCAGCGATGCACAGCCACTTCCCGCCCTGTCCTGTCTTGGAGTGTGGAGTTTCCAAGGGCCTTCTCTTTGCCATTTCTTTCTTGTCCTTACAGCCACCAACACCCCCACCACAGACACGCAGTACTCCACTCAGTACTGAGATTAAAACAAGGGATTGTCATTTGAAAAATCTTCCAAGTTATTTTCACATGCACTGAATTTCTGCTGAGGGCACATTTTCCCTCTAAAGCTCTTAGAAGAAGAAAAGAAATCCTACCAAATGACCCATGTTCAAGCCACAGTGTTTTTAATCCTTTGATTAAAATCATACTCACTCAAACGCCCTTCTTTATTTCTTCTTCATCCTTCTCTGCCACCACCACTCCAAGCAAAGGAATACACCATACAGGAATTAATGATGCTTTTTCAAAATGAATAATAAAGCAATGACACCCAGAGAAAAGAAAGCCTACAGCTTATAACAGTAAGTCATTATCTCTTGGCTTACCTGTGAGAAACTGCTACCTGCAATCCTTTCCGGGCTGTTTTCCTACAGAGCATCTCTTTGGACATGCCCCTGCCCCTCCCAACTTCCCCCAAGAGGACTCCGGTGGAAGGCATGCCTGCTAAGAGACATTTCACTCTTGTCCCAGAGGGCTCCCTTAAGTGCATCATTAGAGTTTCAGGAAGGCATTTCCAGGGCAACCTAATCCACTAACAAAGTGCTTCCAGTTGAGCTGCCAGTCAATAATGGCCCAGCCACCAGCTTACAGTAAGTCAGCCATTACCCTTTAAAACACCAGTGACTTAGGGCTCACATTCCCAGTGAGAATATACTACTTCATCAATGAATAATATACGGGAGGCGCACTCCATCCCAAACAACTGCTATTTTAAAAGATGAAAGCAAAAAAAATGGAGGGGGATTATGAACTAGACACATGTATTGGATGGGATACCTGTGCTTATTGCCAACTCTTGCTCCGGAATTGGCTTGAAGATAGACTCAAAAGTAGAATAAATTAATTTCTTTTTTAACAATCTTTTCTTTCAATAAGCATTGGGTTACCGAACACATTCAGAGTATTAGCCAACACTCCAACACCTGATTATATTTGACTTTGTTTCCTCAACTAATGCATTAACCTGTTCTGGCCTCAATCACCAGGATTTTACTGCCGGAACAATCAAGGAAAGGTTTGTTATCTGATGCACTTATATCGCCATCTAGTGTCCCAAACTATCAGTGCAGATCTGTACTTGTGAACTGAGTCAAAAAATTAATTTTTACTCTTATTTTTAGCTTTGTATAATGATATGAGTTTACTTAGCATATACTACTCACCATGACAACAAAATAAACATTTAATTGCCACCAGTTTAATGAAAAAATAAATCTGAATCTAGACTTTTTAAGTACTGGTTTTAGTTGTTTAAGTAAGCAAATGTTTTGTTTTCTTTCATTCTAAGATTCTGGGTTAGTACACTATGACAATAGCTTTGGAGGTCAGGTAGTTAAATATTATGGGAACAGTTTGTTAGGATTTATAGGGAAATAGTAAGAAAAATCAGTCTTTTAAAGCTAAAAAGGGCTTTAGAAATGGTTAGTCCACTGCCCATTCAGTATGATCATGATCGATGTCTTGTTTTCAACTTTATTTATTCTAGATTAGGGATAAGAAGAGGTAAAAAAATGAAAATTTCAAGGTTACTACACATTTTTAAAGGCAAGTAATTTAAAAGAGTTTCTAATACCAATTTAAATTGCAAGATTAAAAGATTTTACATTTAAAAGTATAATATTCTAATTTCATAAATGAAGAGTTCTGTTCATTGGTCTAGGTTTTATGAATTAGGTTATTTTTGAGCCAAGTAATTATTTAAAAATTTTTTAACTGATGAGACCTGAGAAATTAATACAAAACATAAAATTTGATGTCAGGACAGAGGCTCATGGAAAGAGCTGAATAAAAAATGAAACATGAGAACCAGTGATTCACACCTCCAGAAACTACAAAAATTTTAACTATAAAATTTCTTTTTGAAATATGATTATGCATACACTCAGAGACATACTCTGAAGAAAGACTGAGAAACATTAACCTTCACCAGACAACCTTCAGCGTATGGCCCATGATTTTCCCAGGCCATCTAAAACACAGTCTGAATTTTTTAATAAGCACCATGAATATTCTGTTTTCCAGTTATGTTGCATTATATTGTTTTGTGCCAAAAATGCTTCATTATGGTTGTAAACCGTTAATAAGGAAGAACTGCTCTGAAGGCTCTCTTTGGAAACATCTACTTTTTAATCCACATGACGAACTCAAGAATTTGAAATGATCTGGGCCTCTCACCTCCAGAGAGGTCAGAGATTTGGTTGAGACTGGCCTGCAGCCTGCTCAATTGGGTCCAAAGACCTCGGGTTAACCACCCTGATATATCCTGGTCCTTGTTCTTTTTGTCTCAGGGACTGAAAGGGTAGGTGAGATTTAAAGGATAAAAGGCTTGAAGGAAGCGAAGCAGTACACCATCCAGAGAAACTTAAATAGTGCTGGAGTAAGCAGGCTAGGGTGTCTCTGGGAAGCCATCAGTGAGCCCTGCGGTTTGGTGCCTTCACAGGAGGCAAGAAGCCAAGCCTAGGCTGCAAGTGTATTCCTGTCCTTCGTGTCAGCAGATAGCACTGCTAGTGTTATTATTCTCTTCTGGCAGCACTCCACTGAAACATTGTGGGATGGCACATTCAGCCGAAACAGCAACAGATTTCTCTTAGGGGAAGAGTAAAGAAGAACGATCCATCCTGCTCTTTGCAATATGCAGGCCTCTCACACCTCAAGACATGCTCCAGGTAAGTTGTGGAATTGATAAGAAGAGTCTTAGCCTGTTTCCTCTTCCCTAATTTCATCCACTTCCATAGCTGAATTTGAGGCATTTATTCTCAAAAACACAATTCTAATTTTGGAATAATATGATCATTTCCCACATCCTCACACCTAACATGCCCCTGCATGTCCTGCCCAACCAAGCGGAGATAGCTTTTATGCTAACTGTCGTTGCTCTCAGAGGGAATTGATCTCGTAAACTTGCTCATACCAAGATGAGGTGCACTCCTGGTGTTATGTGCCCCCAAGCACTCCTGCATTATCACCGTCATCCAGTAAGCTATTGTTTATGCAGGTGGATCATCAAGTCCTCACCACAGTCATCAGCCCTTCTAGACGGAGCCCTTGCTGGACAGCTGTCACTCTGGCCGAAGGACTCAGTCTCTCTCAGCCAGAGTAGGATAGCATCGAGAAGACCTGCCTCCAAGGTATGTTGTGCGGTTCAAACATTACGATGCATTCAAGTCCTCTGGCACATTCTGTGGCTAATAGTGAATACTTAATCAATGCGATTGGTATTCAGAACAGTGTAAAAGTAGTTGTATTCATTGTTGTTAGACCCCAACAGAGTCATAAGGAAATTATAAAACATGTCCAAACATTGAAATTAAGTACTTTTTCCAAAATCGTTTCTTCTTGTTGTTGTTTAATTTTTTTATTTGTTGGACATAGTCTTATATATTAGAGGGAATTGTTGTTACCTCTTCATGCATACGTGGGTATTGACATAGTGAGATAGTAAATTAAGACTGATCCTAGACCAGGATGTACCTCCCTTTCTCCATTCCCCAAACTCATATCTCCTCTGTAATCCTGCCATGCTATAGTTTGAAATGAATATATGTACGTATAATAATTGTTGACATTTCTGAGTTTCTCTGCCTGCCTGTGTATAGTTAGGCTGCTAATGCAGGCTTTGGGAAGGGAGATAGGGTAATAGCATGGGGAACTCAAAATAAAGTAGATTTTAACCCAGTGATTAAAAATGGAAATGCCACTATTTTTTGCCAGGAGTGCTACTTACCTGGCACTCTTTTATTCAGTCCACATGGATATATGAAGTGTGGGGGGGGGGCGGGGGTGGCACCTAGCATGTTGCTAGGAAGTGGAGATACAAAGCTGGATTTGATATAATCTCTGAACTCTACATGCAAGCACACACTGAAATTCAAAATCACACCAGTGGAAAAGTGACTTAAAAGTTATAGATTCTTGAGCACTGTCCAAAATATGTCTGATTCTGTGTGCAGCCGTTGGTCCTATATAGTTCACTTATGATTTGGACAAACCATTTAACCTCAGGTGACCTCTGCTATGGTATCTATAAAATGAAGCTGTCTCCCTTTAAAGCAATCCTGTGACTGATGACAAAATAAAGATAAAATACAGCTGCCAAGACTTCAAAGACATCCCAGGAAGTAATTTTCTGTGTAATAAACAAAAGATGAAGGCAGCAAATAGTGATCTTTCTTCTTAATGTAAAGCCTTACAGGAAGAGTTTGGATGACACTAGAACAATCTTAAAGTTGGAGGAAGAATCCCTTCCAGGTCATCCACACTAGCCTCAGATTCACATTAAGGTCTGAAGCAATAGCAAATGTTTAGTGTAGTCATTTCTCTCACAGTCTCACCCTGAAAATACTCTTGAACTCTACTCTCATAAACTACAAATGAAAGAAAAGCTGTTTAGATCACCATGTACCTTTGAATGAAAGTCTACAGGATATTAAGTTCTTCTGAGTGATCCCTCATGTTGAGAATTCATCCTTAAAAAGAAATTTGCTGCTATGAAAAAAATTACAGTTCTTAAGGCAGTATTCCTGAATGTATTGGTAGTCTACAGTTTGGGGTACGTGTGTATGTCTGTACCCGTTTCTATAGTGCATGTTGATTTGAACTCACATTTCCAGTTTCTCTTCAGCACGAGGAAGTTTTTATGAAAAAAAAAATGGTCAAGTTGGGAGTGTACAATAGGACCATGAAGTTGTTTGTTATGGTTTAGATATGAGGTGTCCCCTTGAATTCCTGTTAGTGCAGGACTATTCAGCAGTGAAATGATTACATTATGAGAGCAGTAACCTGATGAGCGCATCCTAGTTTGAATGGACTGGTAATATAGGCAGGTGGAGGGAAGCTGGAGGAGGTTGGTCTCTGGGGGTGCATCCTCCCTTCAGCTCCTTCCCCACTCCTCTCTTTCTCACTCTTTGCTTCCTGACCCGTCCCTGAGCTGAGCAGCTCTCCTCTGCTGGGCCCTTCTCCCATAATGTGCTATCTCACCTTGGGCGCAGAGCAATGGATCCAGTCATCCATGGACTGAGCCTTCTAAAATGGTTATCCTCAAACAGAATTTTATCTTCTAAGTTGTTCTTATGGGGTATTTGGTCACAGCAACACAAAAGCAGACTAAAATATTGATTACATCCAACTCCTATGTATGTGTTTAAAAACTGTGATTTCATTAGCATGGAGCAGAGCCAAGAGACATAGCAACTCTATTTCTATCTTTCTCTCTCTCTCTCTCTCTCTTTTTGAGACAGTTCTCACTAAGTTGCTGAGGCCTTGCTTCAAATTTGTTATCCTTCAGCCTCAGCCTCCTGAGTAACTATGATTACAGGTGCATGCCACTGCACCTGATTAAATTTTATTTCTTAAAGTTGATTGGCAAATGAGGAATAGCAATATAGCTGCTTATCAAAGAGCTGATTCCAGTAAATGCATATGCACTATTTTAGGAATAGCTAAAAAAATAAATAAAAGAAGTTTACCCTGATACTCCTATAGTTCTTTCTCTATTGTCTGTTTAACCATATCAAATTATTTTCTGTGTGATACTTGTTACATATATTAAACTATGTATGTTGAGATACTCCTCTTTATGTTTGCTATATATCATATTGTGTATCTTATCTCCCAGTCAAGATACAATTGATTGATCAATTTTTTATCTCCTGCATAGGACACCAATTTTTCAAATGACATATGAGAGGTCAGGAGCAAATCACTTTGCCTCTCTGAGGATATTCTCATGTATATATTACGAATAGAAATATCCACTCTGCAAGATAGATGTAAGGATTAAAGATAATGTTCTAAAACTGCTTGGCATATAGCAAGTGTTCAATAAATAATGGGCAACATTATATTTATTCTTAACTCAATCACCTCTCCCTACTCTGTCCAATTTCAGTGCATACCCCATAGGTCTGTATGAGTAAGCAGATTGGGTACTACATTAGTCATTAATATTGGCAATGTTACTGTCCCTTTTCTGAGACTGCTTTCCCTGTTAGGAAGAGAGTAGGAGAAAGCAAAAGGGATACTAGGAACTCTAAACACGTTTGTCCTTGGAGATTGATAATTAGTTAATTTTAAAACTCACTTTCCTACCCTGGAAGATAGTTACACTGTTCAAAGAATGATGAATGCAGGAAAGTAAATGAACAGGCTGGCTCATTCAAAATATCTCACATCATTTTACAGTGATTCAGCAGTCACTTTGGTGTAGCAATTGTTTGTAGAAAGCATTTTTCACAACTAAATCCAGACATGTCATAGAAGTTGGTTGAAATGAATTGTTCTAGTGGCATGTGCAGATGGAAAGTAAAAGGAATAAAGAAGGGCAAAGACCAAATATGAACAGAGAGATTCAGCTCAAGGAGAAAAATTGAATTGTCTTAACGGAGAACTTGAGAAGCCAAAGCTTGCAATTGCAGGTATGCTCTGAAAGCCACTTTTTTTTTCTTTTGAGTCAGTTGTAAGAAATTCTTGGGGACTGATCATTTTTCATTTATCTTGGTATCCCCTAGCAGGTAGCATAAGATGTGCCATCTGAGAGATGCTCGCTTAATTAATGTTTCCCAAATTTAATTTCAGGAACAAGAGTGATATCCTCAGAATGTCCCAAGAAAATATGTTAAAAAGTTGACAGGGTCATATCAGAACAAGCTGTGGGTTGGAAATATAAGGTAGCTCATTCCAGTTTATTTCTCAAGACTCTTGAATTCAGTATACTAGCAGGGACCTTTTCATTTGATCAGACCCCAGAGAAATAAACTGGATACAAAAACCAGCTTCTTTGACCCCAGCACTGCAAAGAGGTTATTCAAGTGCTCCAGGTGAGATGAAATTGGAATGGAAGAAAGACAGAACATTAATAGAAACATTCCTGAAAGACAAGATATCACAGATTTCCTGGTATCAAAATTTTAATGACACTGGCTTCTTAAAAGAAAATTATGCCTGTAGCCAAATAAATTAATAAGACTAACAAATAAAACTGACCCTAACTGCCAGATAATTTCACATGCACTATCTCTTTTTAATTCTTATAACAATCCTAAGCTGTTGGTATTGTGGAGAGAATAAAAGAGTCTCTAAGAGGGCAGGTCAGCAGCAACAAATCACACAGAGCCTGGCTCACCCCGAAGTCTATTTTTGTTATTATTGCTTCTTTTTAGGTATACATAAGAATATACTATGACATAATTGTGAAAGCATGGAGTTTAACTTGTTCTAAGTCAGTCCACAATTTCCTCTCCCCCTCCCTTCTTCCCTTTTCTTTTTAGATATACTTGACAATAGGATAAACATTGGCATTTTTATGAAGGCATGCAGTACTCTAATTCAGTCCACAGTATTTCCCCCACCCCATTTTCTTCCCTCTACTGTACTGATCTTTCTGTTATTTACTAATATTTTTTAACCAAAGTCCCTTTTGACTATATCAAAACTATTTGGGTATATTATCTCTTTTGTTAAACATCCTCAATGTGTACCCAATATTTGGGTTTGGTATCACACCCAAATGTTGAGATGTAACACATTTCTAGCATAGATTACCATTGTCTTTCCAGTCCTAGTTCAGTGCCAAGCACAGATAAAGCACTCCATAAATCTTTGTTAAATAAATGATTGTTAGAATGAATTAATTAATGAATGAATGAGTAAATAAATAAATGAAAAAATAAGTTACCAATTGGGATATTGATATTTAGAAATTTCAGCTGGATACAGCAAGAATACAATCTCATGTGGCATATCTAATTTTCTTCACTACTGAAATGTTTTTTCCAAATAGGAAAAATAACTCAAGGGTTACCACAAAAAAAGGTTCTGAATTATAGTATCAGAGGACTTGCCCTATATGAATACAAAAGGGTGAATAATACAGATGTAATTTTTTGCTCCAAACTTTAGAAGCTTATAGAAATAAGAAATTGTTCTTGGAATAAGAATCTCCTTCAGAGCAATAAAATCCTAGTTTGGGAGTTCTTTCAACTGCTTTGATGCTGGAAAGAAGTGGTGAGTATTTTTAAAATATTTTGGATGGTTCCAGACATTGCTAATCTATTATTTTATACATTTGTCACTCTACATTCTTTCCTAAAATGTGGGAAGAGAGGGATTAGGAAGCCCGATACTGATTGACCTATACAGAAACACATATTAGGCATAAGATTTGAGGGACCAAAGCACATCAGTCAAATATAAGATGGGAAACATCACCCTTTGCTGTATAATGCAGATTTGTGGAGCTTCTGCCATGGAAATTGCACGTTACCGTTGTAGACAATGATCTGAGCCTCAAGCATATCTCACAATTACCCTAGGGTCTCTCAGAATGACAGGCTGGTGTGTAATGTGCAGTTCCAATCACTACCTAAGGACACGAAACAATCAAGTGAGATGGAGTCAGGGTTGTATATCTTCCTGATAAATCCGATTGCCATTTATCAAGAAAAAGAATGCTTGGGAACAAATGGAGTGATAAACAAAAATGGTGCATGTATCAGGTAGAAACTGGCTTTAACCTGATGCCTTCTGACTAACCTTTTGAATTTTTCATGCATCTAAATTAGATCTTAAGAGTAGTTATATACAACGATGTTGTTGAAGAGCCATCATACAGGACACAGAAGTTGTAATTACCTCTAGGTGATACATTTTAAAAAAATCATAAATTAAGATGACAACTTGGATAAACGGGCTAGCTATAAAGAAATACGAAATGCCTTCTTTGCATCAAAGACTAAGCAAATGCATCCTTTTATTGCCCTTTTATCCAAAGACACTTATATCTCTTAAGTGTAAAAACAGAGAAAGTAACTACTTAATGGAAATAACAGATGGAGTCCAATATAAGAACATCAATCTTCACGTAATAATAATAAAATCACTTCTCTCAAAAAAACAAATCACTTATAGAGCCACTGGCTAAGGCTTGGTATAGTTCAGTTAGTAGAGTAAATGCCATGCATAAGGCTGTGGGTTCACACAAAAGAAAAACAAAATAAAAAGGAAGCATTGGCTAATCAGAATCAACACAGATTTCTTTCTCACAGGTCACAAGTCCAGTTCCACTTATTAAATGACAAAGTTTGGAATTTTTTGTTTGATAACTCTGTTGAAATCCAACAAAAGAAGCTTTGGACTCCTTTCAAATCCCTCTTCTCTCTCTCTCTCTCTCTATATATATATATATATATATGTGTGTGTGTGTGTGTGTGTGTGTGTGTGTGTATGATAGAGATAGATATAGATATATGTTATGTTCTATGTACAAGAAACTATCAGGCACTGGCACTGTAGCGGAGATAATGATGACTGAGACATAACTCTTACCCTCCATAAGCTTATAATTCAGTAGGGTGAAACAAAGAGAAGCATTTTAGAGTCAACTGAAGCATAGAAAAGGTAATGATTGCTACAAAGAAAACTGGGGAAAGTTCTCTGAGAAGTACAGAGCTAACCAAGGAAATGCTAAGGAACATCATGCTTAGACAAAGTGCCCACTAATAAATTATTAATGGACTAAAGAAAGTGCCACCTTGCATCGTTATACATTTCCTGAAGTCAAGAAGGCACTCATTTAGAATTCGTTAAGAACTGCTCCAGCTGGGTCTGATTCATTAGGGGACGGATGATCTCAGAAATATTTTATATGTGTATATAAATGTAAGTCCATTGCAGCAGTGGACCAAATAGCTAATTTATATTTGGTTCTCAGCCAGTTAAGACTAAGAGCTATTTGCGTGACGCTTCCCAGTCTGTTTATGCACTCTCCAGGTCCCTCTTTCTGCCATTACTTATGTGTCCATGATCTCCTCAGTTCAAGATGGATGACAAAAGTTGTGCTTGCCACAGTGCTGAGGACTAAAAAAAAAAAAATCCAGGAAGATGCCAGATGACAATAAGCAGACTTTGCTACAGCAATTTCAAATGCCTTAAAGAGATGACCTAAGATAACCAGGTCAGCAATCAGTTGTTGCCTGGTAGAAATCCTTTGACATGTTGAGGGGCAACATAAGCCTCCCTGCAACCTGGAAAGATGTGTAGAATAAATAAAAGGAACTCTTGGCCGGAAGCATATCCCAGCATCAGTAAACTTGAAGAAAAAGAAGGGCATTACCCAAGATTGACGTCAGTAGCACATCCCCCAAAGTTCCACACTGTGGAACTTACACATAGCACCAGGAACAGATCTCCACACTAAAAGGGTATGTCTATAGGTCAAGTTTGGAGGTGGTGTGGGACAGGGGATTCCACATACTATTTCTATTTTAACTACCCAGAAAATACTGCAGCTAAACATATACTGAGGATTTAGGGAAGTTGACTTGGAGAAAGCCACAGTAGCTCTTCAGGCAACTGTGTAAAACACTGTAAGACTTACACAAGAATAGTTAGTTTGATTGCACACATACAACACACACACACACACACACACACACAAAAAAAAAAAAAAAAACTAGAGCAGTTTTAGACAACGTTCATCACTGCAAATAAAGTTAGCCTGACTTGTTGACCTAATGTTCACAAGTTTGGTATGGCAAAGAAAAGAAACTTACCAAGAAAAACTGAAATTTAACAATTATTTTTAACAGCAAAGCTGTGAGTCATCATGTTGGACTTTCAGTCCAGGAAATTCTGTGGTCAAATCCCAGCTTAATAATTTGCCAGCTGGGAAAGTCACAATTTCTTCATCTATGCAATAGGGATAACAAATGCACTTCCTAATTTTGTGAGAACTAAGAAGACAATGTATATTAAATGGTTAATTTACTACCTAACTCCATAGTAAGGGATCAACAAACATAGCCTTTGGTATTACTTATCTATCGCTTAGTATATTTTAAAATGTATTTTCCTCCCACACTGATTTACATTATTAGCTCCATGAAAACCCATCACTACTGTTGGCTAATCCTTACTATGAACCCTTATAGATTCAAAGGGAAGGAAACAAAGCAATCACTGTATCTTTTCTGAACACAATATTCCACTGAAAGATGTGTGGGGCAGGTCAATAGGCATATGGCAGTGTTATAATTATTCTCATTTGAGTAACATACTTCCAATAGTCAGTGCTAACCTCCTCTCACCACAGAAGCTCCAGATCTTGCTCTTCATTTGTTAGATGTCATTTGTACAAGCATGGTCCCTTGTCCACATGGATGATTGAGCTGAAGTATGTTATCTTCTCTCTCTCCCCTTTGCTGACCTAATTTAGTCTCAATAGTCCATCATCACTATGTAAATAACTCCAAAATTTAAATTTTTGGCTTTGATCTTTTTCCAGTTTTCATATGCCCACTTCTTCACACTCAATTTCAGAGCCAAATATCTCTTTGTAACTCCACCCCCATTTTATTCTACCAAGTTCTCTTTGTGAATGGCATCACTGGACTTCCTCTATTGCTCAAGTGAAAATTCATTATCTGATCCCTCCTTTTGTTAGATTTTGGTCACTACAATAAAAAGCCTGAGATAATCAACTTATACAGAGAAGACATTTATCAAGTTATGGAAGTTCCAGCCCATGATTGGTTGACTGCGTTGCTCTGGGTATGGGGAAAGGCAGAACATCATGACAAATGCAGAAGCATATAGCAAAATCATATGGCAAAGCAAAATTTTTCATGATATGATCAAGGGAACCAAGAAGTAAAGAATAAGAGTTAAGGGTCTCACAATCCTTTTGGGGTGCAGCTCCCAATTACCTAAGAACTTCCCATTAGGCCCCACCTCTCAAAAGTTCTTCCATCTCCCAATAATACCCTAGAGACCAAGTCTTTAAGACATGAGCTTTTGGAGGACACTTAATGTCCCTGTTATAGCAATCGCTTTCCTTTTGCTCCCAATAATAAATTCTATCCCCTTTATCTGTAGTATAATTCTTTCAAGTATCTCTTCCATTTGTCCTACTCTGTACTTTCCCTTTTACCTAAATTTGTTTGTCTGACAAATAATAATTTGTCACCATGAGCCTGGTGAAACACTAAACTGCATGTACAACCAGTTAGGAACTCAGAGGAGAACAATGTAGTCAGGTCTCTGCCTTTGGGAGACTTCCATTATCAGTCAAAAACACAGATTCTAAATCAGTAAACAGATAAATGGACAAGAAAATTTCAAATTGTGAGTTATGAATAAAGCAGAAGCAGGTGATATGAAAGGTAAGTCTTGGATGCAGTGAGCAAGAGAAAAGCATGAATTGTACAGACTGGGACTCTCTGAGGGTATGAGTTGAGGCACAGAGTTAGCTAGATGAAATTCTGGGAACTGTGTGTTCTGGAGTAAAGAAAGAGCAAGAGCAAGGGCTCAGGCATCCGAGATGAGACTAAGCTTGATATTCAAGGAACTGAGAAAGCTAATTGGTTGGAGAGTGTAGGTCTGAGAAGCAGACAGGGGCCAGGTTGTGCGAGCTTCTCGTGCCATGCTAGGACTGTAAACTTCATTCTAAACATGATGGAAGGTCATTGGTGAGTTTAGTTACAAGTGATGTGTGTCCTTGTTTACTTTTTTTAATGATTGTTTTCTATGGAGATAATATGGATAATGTGGATTCTTAGAGGAACAAATTTCATTGTAGGGAAACCAGTAAGACTAATTCTCAGGATCCAGGTGATAGATGATGATGGTTTACACTAGGATTGAGGCAAAATAAGTGAAGAAAAGTAGATCATGATTTTGGGTACATTGTGGAGGCATGGGGGCAGTACTAGTACATCATCTGTTAATGTCCTCCCTCCTAAGTCTTTCATCCCGGTTCATTAAAGTCAACAGTGTAGAATTTCTAAGGATGACGTCTTTTGCCTATATATCTTAATTGGCTCCTCTTTGATTGCAGAATGAAGTCCAAAGTCCTTGGTATAGGCTCAAAGTCCCATGCTCTCTACTTCACCTACTTTAGAGATACATGCAAATGAGCATATAAGGAAAGCAGAAAAGAGTAACAATGCAGTCCAGAGTTCTGAGAGAAATCATTTCACAGTAATCTTCATAAAGTGGTACTGGCTTTTGATATGCGAAGGACCATGATTCACAGCTCTTTAAACCGCTCTTAAAACCTGAAAGGTCCTATCAATTAAAGAGCTACATTGTGTCCAGCACTAAACTTTAACTTCCAAAGTAAGAAATAGGAAAGTTCTGGGAATTGAAAGAAATCAAGAAGCCCCTTAGATGACAAATAAATATGTGAATTAATTAGTTTTGTGACAGCCCTTGATTTCATCCATTCCTCTATTTTTAATCTCCAAAGACAATGCAATCCAAGAAATGCCTTACTACAAAATTGAATGATCAAGTTAACTCTACAGAGAGAGAAACTGATGGAACAAGTTCATGCATCACACTGAAACTACAACCTGCTTTTCCCTCTGCCTGCAACAAGCAATTTTTTGGAAATTGAAAATCCACATCAGGATCATTAAGCCACACTTGAGAAGTCACTGGAAATAACAGTCAGTGACAGATGGGGGCAGTGCTATCACAGTTCTCGAAGGAACTTGAACCTTGACAAAGGGAAACTGAAAGTTAATCTGAGTAACATGGCTTTTTTATTTACCCAGATTCTGAAATGGGTCTCAGTTTCAATTCCTTAGTTCTTCCAATTAGCTAAGTCACAAGTCCCCAAAGTTAACAATGAAATCCCGTCTTGGTCTGCTACCCTGATATAGCCTGACAAGTCTTGTGAGAAACTGATCTTCTCAGTGTGGCCTCGAGAAATATAAGCTCATCTCGACACTTACATTCATTATTAATTGGTCTTTTACAAAATGTATGGTGAAGGAAATTGATATGATCACATAAGAAAAATTCTCTCTATTTAACATGTTATCATTTGACAGAATGTGAAGTTTCTTTCTATGGATAGAAAAATGGACATATATATATAGAAAGTGGTACTTGTCCACATGAAGCTTTGATTTTATATATATACCCAAGCTCTTCCTCAAAACTGTTTGATAATAACCTGTTTATATAAAATACCAGACTAGAATGATCCTGGTCCTCAAGGTAACTAAACAGGAGTTGGTCAATGGAGAGACAGTCTGGTAAGTTCCCCATAAAAGAGGCAAAAGTCCCCAGAGGAACATGGGCAGGAATGCAGTTTCACAAGGAGCTCATCATCTCTGCCTACCACCGTACTTCTCAGAGATGGGACTTCCACCAATGACTTCAAGTCCAAAGCCCAACTGAAGAGTGTGGTCTTGACATTGAAGGTCTCATTATTTACATTTTGATAGCATTTTTGAAAAATATTTCCCCTCCCTACCCTGATCCTGAAAGAAAGGGAAATTAAGGGGAAAGACACCCTATGACCATTTGGCAAATGAAGGAATGCATGCATTTAATGTATAACGTGGGTGGCAATCAGTGAAACTCACTACCGCAGAAAGAGGATTTTAATGTGTCTTGTGGTGTATGTTTGTGTCCACTCATGCATACAGTAACTGTTTATTGAGTGTGTTCCATGCACCAGGCATCAAACTAGGCATCAAGGATATTGCAGTGAACATGAAATCATTAAAGCTGCTGACTTCATGGTTTACATCCTAGACAATAAATTAATAAACACATCAAATGTCAGATTATGATAAATATTGTTGGGAAAATAAACAAGGAGAAGAGGGTATTAATTATCACATTGCATAGAAGGGGCATTGATAGGGCACAGAGGGACAAGGAAAGAGATAAGGGGAAGTGTGTTCCTTAGTGATTGAAGGTAAAAACGCTTTGTCCAGGTAGCTGAACAACAGACATTAAGGAGAAACATTTTCATGTCAATAGTAATAATAAGGGGCTGGAGCAGTGGCTCAGTGGTTTCGGCGCTTGCCTGGAAAGCACAAGGACCCGGGTTCAAACCCCAGCACCAGGTACACAACTGAGTGTTGGAGCAACTAAGGCCATGTGAAAAACGAAATAAAGTTGTTTCTCTCTTTCTCTGTCTCTTTCACTGTCCCTCTCTCTTTAAAAAAAAATAGCAATAATAATTGATGTAATGATTTATACCAACTATTGAACTGCTACTTAGTGACTATCACTGTGCTAAGAATTATTTAATTTATTCTTTACAATAAACCTTATTAGCATGACACTTTTGGTGCAAGGAAATTAAAGCATCAAAAGAGAGAAAGAGGGTTGGAGTGGTAGCTCAGTAGTTATGGTGCTCGCCTGGCATTTGTGAATATGTGAGTTCAAGCCCCAGCACCTCATACACAGCAAAGTGTCAGAGCAACAAGGACCACATGGAAAACTAAATAAAATTGATTCTCTCTTTCTCTCTCTCTCTCTCTCTCTCTCTCACTGTCCCTCTGTCTTTAAAAAAGAAGAGAAAAAGAGAGAGGGGGAAGAGGGGAGGGAGGTGAAAGGAGGCATAAAAGGAAGGAAGGGAGGAAAGACAGAAAAAAAAACCCCAAAGACTCGGAGAACTCTCTTGTCCGCATGAAGCTGTGCCTATGTACAGAGTATGAACTGCGGGGAGTAGACAGCCTGACTCTAAAGACTGCACTCAACCCAGACCCTGGATTGGGATACAGACAAGGTTGAGTACAAAAATCATGGACTCTGCCTTGGAATTGCTCATAGTATACGAGAGAGACAGCTTGTAAATGCCTAATTCCTGCGCAGCGATAGGAGCCATAATGGAGCTCAACAGAGGTAAGGAGACACAGAGAAAACAGTGACCAAGTGCCCAACGGAGGGCAGGGTGAGGGGTCATCAAAATGCAGACACACTCACTTGTGTTTATGTAATTCCTGGCTCTCTCTGGGCTTGGTTGCCCTCAGCTAATCTGCAGTTGCTTCTCAAGCTTCCTTCCGGTGGATTTCCCCGGGCTGGCCTCACAGGTTGTGGTTTGTCAACCTCATCCTGCACATAACGAGTCATTCTAACACGGGAGCCACACAGAATCTAGAGCCACGCTGAAGAAGGAAGAAAAATAACAAGAGAGCAACCCTCCTAAAAGGGCAAGAATGTGAGAACCCTGTGGATTAAAGTGAGATGACTGTACCGTGTTCCAGTGGAAGTGAAAAGGGGAAAGCCTGGGGAACTTCTCAGAACGGCTGGAGGCCACAGCTGACTGCAGTCGCTCGAGGGGAAGCTTGTATTCTGCGAACATTCTCATGACCCAGCACAATTTGATCTAAACCTCGAGTCCTTAACCCAGGTCCACGTATGAACATCACAGGGTTCATGAATTCCCTGGAACCATATGAAAATTTATGGAACTGTGATGTATTTTCTGGAAATTCCAAACAAATTTCAATGCGGTACATGTTCCCCAAGTAGCTTGAGAATTATGCCCTAAATATTTTCAGAATGATTGCTCTAAATTTAAATAATTCAGAAGTTCAAAAATTCTAAGTGAGTGTTTTGATACAATTGTGATTCATCATCTTTATCAAAGTGTTTGGAAATTCATCGTGGCCCTTAGGTCCCCATTCGTGACTTTATGGCACTAACATCACTTCAGGTCTAGCCTTCGATTATGTTGTATATAGTTGACCTTTCATTTGGAATTTCTGTGTAGGAAGATTAGCTCATCAAAGAAGCTGTCAGTTCAGTACTGGTTCCTGGTCTCTGTGTGTGCTGACAAAGAGGAATGAGGGGTGGGATGGATAAGAAGGACAGAATCACATCACGCATCTGGTGTTTCCGAGCTATACACATCCTCCCACCCAACCCTTCTCCACCCTGCTACTCCTATACCAGTCCTTACTATTCATAGTTGAAATTTCTTTCTATTGATACTTTCTCCTTATGTATGTTTAGATCACTTCAGGCATAATAACTATTTGGTTAAACTGATCTTTTTGACTAGTCATCTCTTTGTTAAATTTGTTCTCTAGTCATTGAAGACAGAGAATAATGGAGTACCTTCCACACCTTACCGATGCTGTTCATTGACAAACTTTCCAGAGCTTGAAATGTTCCACCTAACAACCACCAGCAACGCCACGTTTGGCTCAGTATCCTTTATAGGGTTAAGAAAAGAGTTTAGGGTAGAAAACCCACCTCCAGCTATATAACCCTACACTCAATCGGAAAATGAATTGTTAAAATTGACTATTTTCATATGTACATTCCACTGAAAGGCCTAAGAAAAGACAATCGAAGAGGAGAATTTGGCGTCAACGATTTCTTAACTACCAGATAACAGACATCATGCGAGAGATACAAGCAAGTATTCATGAGCTTTGCAGAAGTACTAGCAAAGGAAAATTGCAGAGAGCTATCACATCAACAGAAAACCAGATAAAATCTAAAGTTCATTTCAACAAAACATTTGCCTAACGTCTTCTACATCAAAAAAGCCTTTTGGTTGTGACAAGAAGCAAGAAATCTATAATGACTGGAGATCACTAGAGCTTTTGCCTCGCCTAGTGAAGAACAACTCCAAATACATAATTTCCCAGTCTACCTGTAGGTATAAACTACACTCCGAGATAAGAGTGCTGCCTACTAAATGAACCACATCCATTTCGGGAGGGGGCAGATTTGGAGCAGAAGTTACTGAATCACTGATTTGTGCAAATATTTTCCAAGAAACCTCTGTCTGAGATAGAATAGTTTTTGGCAACAATATTCTAAACCTGCCTCCTGGCTGGTTCTCAATGAACAGACCCTTCCATAAACATTTTTTACAAGTTAAAGACATCTCGAACTTGTAGAAGAATAGTTTTTACAGGTGAAATTAAAGGTCACACAGAACATTTAAACAACACCATAACTCTGAGGTATATGAAGCTATCCAGAGATCAACTGCCAAAGAAGAAATTTAACAAGCAAGTAAGCAATTTAAAAGTCTAGCTCCAGGGGCTGGAGTGGTGGCTTGGCGGTTATAGCACTTGCCTTGCATTTGTGAGTACTCGAGTTCGAACCCCAGCACCACATACACACAACGAGTTGTCAGAGGAATGAAAGTCACATGAAAAACTAAATAAAAATTGCTTCTCTCTTTCCCTCTCTCTCACTGCCCCCTCTTTCTTTAAAAATAAAGAAAAAAAAGTCTACCTCTAGGCTGCAGTGGTGGCTCAGAAGTTACAGTGCTTGCCTGGCACATGCAAGGATGCAGGTTCAAACCCCAGCACCATGTGCACAACAAAGTGTCAAGGCATGAAAAACTAAATAAAACTGATTCCCTCCTCTCTCTCTCTCTCTCTCTCTCTCTTAAAAAAAAAGTCTACCTTCTCTAGTCCTGGATCGTTAATGACTCAGTGAAAACATATTATACATCTTTCTCCATGAATTCTCTATCAACAAAAATTTAAATTTGAAGAAAAGGAGAGAACTCAAGTGACATTTTGATATAGCTATAAGAATAAATAGCATCTCTTTCCCATTAACATCACCTCTCATATTTGAAACTCCAAATTTAATGTAAAGAAAACATTAATATCACAATTACTATTTTAGACTTTAAGATAAGACCCTGCTATTTTTCAATTGCTACCTGGTAGAAAAAGAAAGGCAGTCTTACGAATGACATGAAAATGAAGACTGAACTATTACCTGAAATTGTGCATTCATTACACATGGTAACTACGACTACAAAAACGAAGCAGGACAGTGCATTATGTGTTGACAGGCAGAAAATTGTCGTAAGTGGTTTTCAATATTCATGGCTAATAGTCTGGGGAAAACAAGTCTCAGAAATTAATAAGATTTGTCATGTCTCTCACATACATACATAAGATTCGTGCTCTATGAATTATTCTTTTTATATTTATGTACATCTGCAATTTCATAACTCAGGAGTCCTAAGCGGGATCTTGATTATTTGACGAGTAATTATTTGAATTACGTTTGTCTCCACCAATGATATTGTAAGCTTTGCAAAGGAAGGAACAATGTCTATTTGTGGTCATCACTGTAACCTCTCCCTAGCATCTGGCACAGTGCCTGGAAAATAAATGGTGTTCAATAAAGAATCATTGAATTAATGGATGAATTAATATACCATCCTTCCTTTCTTCTCTCCCTCCCTCCTTTCACCCACCCCCCCCCTCTTGCCCTCTTGCTCTCTTTCTCTGTCAATTTTTCTGGTGAGAAAATTGAGGCCGAGAAAAGCTCCATGTGTGTTATCACAGTGAACTGCTTAGAGTGGCTCTATAATTCATGTTTCTCCTCCCCTCAGTCACTCTGCACCTCAGGTGGTCCTGTCTACTTCCCATTCTTTAGAAAGAACTGACAAGTCCTATAGTTCTTATTACCACATTAAAACATGACATCTCTAAAGGAAAACGTAAAAATCTTGCCTTGAACATTTTTTGCAAGATATTAAAACTTTAACAAACACGGAGCACATTGCCCTGGTGCTTGGTCTGTTACTGGAAGTGTGTTGAAGAAAAAATGAGACTACGTGAAAGAAAGCTGGATACTTGCTTAAACAAACAGGTGAAAAGCTTCTTCTCCTTTCTTTCTTCCTTCCTTTCAAGAGAGGGAGAGAGTGAGAAAGAGAAAGAGAGGATCAATTTTTGTTTAGTTTTTCATCTGGCCTTTGTTTCTCCGACACCTAGTTGTACACGTGCTGCTGGGGTTTGAACCTGGGTTCTCGTGCATGCCAGGCAAGTGCTCCAACCTCTGAGCCACTGGCTCCAGGCCCCTTCTACTGTCTTTTAACTGATGAAAGAAATATGAAAGATATTTTGCAACCATTTCTTAATACTACAAAATTAGAGTATCATTAAAGGACTTATACATAAAAGTCAATTTATGAAGATGAAGAGCTCTGATACGCAGCATGGACATTTATTATTGAACTTTCAACCACATTCCATTAGGCTCTGAACAAGGACTACAAACCACTATTTTTTCTTTTCTTTTTTTAAATTATAGGCTAGCACAAACTTGATATAATAAGCTTCATTCTTACATATTTTTCCTCTTAAATCTATAGAGTTTAGGTATTAGTATAAGTTATGATTGTTTTCTGGGTTGACCAAATGAGGGTCTCTGATGTCTTTTTTGATTGTGAACACCAGGCATTGACATAATTGATGGAAATAAATCAAGCCAGGACTTTCTTCTTACAATATGAACAATTTGCATTTAATTTTTCATAACCTGCAGAAGCATCCGGGAAGATAACACATGCGTGCACACACACACACACAGATGAAGATGATATTTTTAAAAAACTAAGTGAGTGCTACAGATACAAAACAAAGTTGTGGTTCAGTATAGAGACTGTAAAGCAGACTGCCTAGGTCTCGGTCCTGCTCTACTGCCCAGCAGCCACGTAACTTTGGGTAAGTCACTTCTCCATTTCTCTGTCTTCCTCTGTAAACTGAGGATAGTGATAGTATCCACCTTATAGGAATGTTTTCAGGCTTAAACAGGTTATTATGTGTTCAGCACTTAGGATGGTGCATGGCACACAGCAAGTGCAAGTTTTAGTTATTGTTTTACCATTTATTGCTCAGTTCTTCGATAAACAATGGTATACTATACCAAACGACAAGGAAATGACTTTTATCATGTTGCTAAGATTTTTCTGTACACAGAGAAAGGAAATGACGAACTGGAAGGGTCCCTTTGTAGCAAATGACTCAAACAGAAGATATGCAAATGACTAACAAGCATATGAAAAGATGATGATCATCACCAGTCCTTGGGGAAACAGTGAGCTATCCTTTCATCCCCACTGGAATGGCTGCTATCAAAACAAAGGGGAAATAACCTGTGGGAGCCAGAAAGTGGAGAAACTGGAATATTTGTACACTGTTTTTGAAATTGTAAAATAGTGTAGCTGCTATGAAAAGGAGTTTGGCAGTTTCTTACTGAATTAAAAATACAGTTCCCATAGGATCCAGTACTACTGGTACTGAAATCAGGGTCTCAAGCAGATATTTGTACACCTGTATTCATCTCAGCAATTATTCAGCGCAAATAAAAGGTGGAAGCAGCTTAAGTATGTATCCATCAATGGACAAAAGGATAAATAAAATTTGGTACAAACTTTTATTTGTATGATTTAGCAAATATTTTCTGAACTTCTTGTTCATCAGTGAACAAACTTGCCTGTTGTTCTGGGACTTATTTCTAAACTAACATAATTTCTAGGAATAGCAGGATGTGTGACTGTCTCTGACAGTCTTATGATCAAAAGTTCTCTGGACTTTATTTTTCCCATCAGTAAAATGAAGTGTGTGTGGTGGGGAACAAAATGCTTTTCCTTTTCACGTTTCCAAGATTTGAAAATGATATGTAAATACCATATGGAATGAGCACATAAAAAACCACTAGGGGGCAAGATGAGCATGGCATAAACACTCTACTGATAGGAAATTCTAGAAACAAACAGGAGTGTCATGTTTTATGCATCATGAAAAAAAAGCAAACATCAAAGGTTGAGTATCACTGGATGTAGGCAAAGAGTGTTACAGAATAGTTTAGTTCTTCAAACGTGCTTGATTCTGTGGACAAAATGTTTGATTAGAGACCATGTTTTCATAATAGCTGCTCAAGAAGCAGACTACTTCATTCATTAATTGACTAGTATCTCTAAATGCATATAATGACAGAAAAACTGTGTCTCTAGAACAATAAAACACCAACCAACGCATTCAGTCTTGAAATAGCTCTTTACTCATGTTAGGATCTGAATAATACACATATGGAATTCTTTCTTGTACTTTTTTTGGGGGTGGGATTAGTGGTATACCCACTCTTTCATTTAGTTTTTAAAACTTTTTAGCTTTTTTAGTGTATACCTTTAGGGTACATGATGAAATTTTCTGATATACACATATGTAATGATATGATTAGCGCAGATAAGCAATTTAACATATCTGTCATGTCAGAGTTACACTTTTGTGTGCGTGTTAAGAGCACCTAAATCTATTCCAGAAAAATTTCTAGAACATAATGCAAAATTATTGACTCCAACAGCCCCCATGCTGTACTTTGGATTTCCAGATTGATTTGTGCTATGTAACTGTGCTTTCTGCCCTTTGACACACATTTACACTTTCCAATAACCCCCTCCTCCTCCTGTCTCTGGTAAACACTCATCTACTCACCATTTCATATGCTCAAATTATTGGATTTTTTAAGATTACATATATGAGAGATCATGTAGTATTTTCCTTTCCATATCTGGCTTATTTTACTTAATATAATGCCCTTTGGTTTCATTGGTGTTGTTACAAATGGCAGAATGTCTTTTTTTTCTTTTTTTTACTGAACAGTGCGTGTGTACACTACGATTTCTTCATTCAGTGACGGTCATGTAGTAGAGTGCAAATGTTTCTAAAAGGTGCTGATTTCATTTCTTCTGCATATATATCCACAAGGGGGATTGTGGAGGGAGGTCACTAGAACTAGTACCAGCCTCTCTGTTCACAAAACACATGCTACACAGGCTATTCTTTTTACACTTTTATCCCATTGGGAATTTTGTTTAATTTCCTTTTTTTACAGCGATGTGGATCACACACAGGGTCTTGTGCATGCTAGGCAAATTCTTTGCCACTAAACTACACCACCTGCACAACCAACACCACTGGCCCTTCCTTTTGACTTACACCTTCAATCCAAGCTACTCGGGAGGCTGAAGCAGGAGGACTGCAAGTTCAAGGCCAGTCTGGGACACATGGAGACACTCTGCCTCAAAATAATAAAATAAAAAGGGATGGTATGTGGTAGAGCACTTACTTAGCATGTGGGAGGGCTTGGGTTCCATTCCCAGTATGCCCTTCCCCACACACAACTTCTTTCTGGCCTATAAAAGGCATGTTGCTATGATTTAGATACATGATGTTCCCCAAAACTTATGTGTGAAATGATGCAAATAGGTTTACAAGTAAAATGATTGGATTATGAGAGCCTTAACCAATCAGCGGATTAGTCCCCTGATAGGGACTGAGCGATAACTGTAGGATGGCTGTCGGGTGGCTGGAGGAGGTAGGTTATTGGGGGAGTGCCTTTGGGGCATACATTTTGTCATGATGAGAAGAGCTGTCTGCTTCTTCCTGTGATGCCCTGAGTTGCTTTCCTCCACCACATTCATCTGCCACAATGTTCAGCCTCATCCCGAGTCCCAAGGAAAGGAGCTAGCCATCTATGAACTGAGATCTCTGAAGCTGTGAGCCCCCAAATAACTTTTCCTCCTGTAATTGTTCTTGTCAGGTCTTTTTGTCACAGCAGCAAAAAAGCTGACTAAAACACACATGAAGTGATGTTGGGTGATGTCCTAGGACAGTGTAGAAACTTCCATCTGACTCTCGGGGTGCTCTCACTCTCAGGATCTAGCCACTGCCTTTTCAGAAAGTGAGGGACATGTGGAAAAGCCAGGTGCAGGTGCTCTGATTGAGAGCTCTACTGAAGACCCCACCTGCAGCCGGCAGCAGCAATGGTCAGATATGCGAGTGAGAGAGCTTTCAGATGATTCCAACATTCTTCCTTCCAGCCCCCAGCAAAGTTGTGTGGAACAGAGAAGAGCTATCCCTGGCAAGCCCCTGCCCAGATCAGATTAATAAGGAAATATAATGATATTGCAGTTGTTTAAGTCACAAAGTTTTGAGCATTTGCGGGTATTTTTAGCTTTTTTTTTTTTTTTTTTTTTT
>PVKS010007012.1:40962-75257 GCA_004027875.1 Aplodontia rufa | reverse complement strand
AAAAAAAAAAGTAGGGTCTATGTTCTTTCCCCTTAAGCCTGGGAAGATTTATCTATCTCAACCAATAGAATATGGTCAAAATGACACGAATGACTTTTGGGGTTGAGTCAACTAAGGGTGTTGTGGATTCCAAGCAGCTTTTTCTCCTAAAATAAAAACCTTGGGAGCCATAAGTCATAGTGCAACAAGTCAGACAGCCTTGAGCCTGATGGATCACATGGAGAGACTATATCAAGCTAATGAGATGGCCGAGAAGCTCCAGTGTTCTAGCTTCAGTTGTTTGTCTTCCCAGCCCAGGGTTCAGGCAAGTAAGTGAGAGAACTTCCAAATAACTATCTCCTAATTTTGGAGCCACTCCAGAACAGGCAGAATACAGCAGAGACAAGCTATACATGCTGAGCGTTGCCACATTTTGTAGATGTTTGGGCAAAATAAACATCATGATTTTAAGCCAACATCTTTTAGGATGATGTGTTATGCATCCATAGAAATGTACCTGGGACAGACATCTGCTTTTCCCAATTTATGTGGAGAAAGTGTTCAAGAGCCTGACTGCCAGATTGATTTGAGTGTTTTTAAAACTAAGAGAGAGAAACTTGAAGCACACAAGTGCTTGACATGATATGGCTACATATCCAAACATATGTTCATGCAATGACAATGAAAATACAAGAAAAAGGGGAAAAAATAAGAGGGATTAAAAAAAAACCAAGCCACCATCACCTTAAAGGTGCAATTTAAAAGATAAACAATGCTGCTCAATGAGGAATAAAAGAGCAAGGCTACAGAAAAGGGAGAGAAAAGAAAGTAAATATAAACTAGGTGCTATTGATTAGATATGAGGTAACCCCCAAAACTCACGTGTGAGACAATGCAAGAATTTTCAGAGGTGAAATGATTCGATTATGGGAGGTGTGATCTAATCAGTGGATCAATCCACTGACACAGATTGACTTGATAATAATTGTATGCAAGTAGGCTATGGCTGGAGGAAGTGGGCCACTGAGGTTGCACCTTTGGGGTTTATAGTTTGTCTCTGCTTCCTGGTTGCCACGTCCTGAGCTGCTTTCCTTTGCCATGCCCTTCAGCCATGATGTGCCACCTCCATTTGGGCCCAGAGCTATGAGAGTCAGCCAACAAGGTACTGAGGCTCTGAAACCATGAGCCAAAATAAATTCTTCTTCTTCTAGGTTGTTCTTCTCAAATCTTTTGTTCACAGCTGACTAAGATATTAGGTCACAGACAGTGATGGTGATAGAGATTCCAACAGGAAGAGACTATCTAGGATTCCATCTGGAAGCAGGGGTATATTTAAATGAGTATGAAGAATTTAATGAAGGGATATTTAAAAATATGTGGGCAGGATTAAGGAAAACAAAAAAGGACAATGAGGATCCAGAGGGCCAGCAATAGAGGAAAGCCATCACTCCAGAAGACATGGCTAACCAAAACTAGTGACAGCTAGAGATGGCGCGGTTCATCCACAAGGGCTGTGTCTGTGGGTGCAGGAAGACAGCTATCACTCTCTGGCTTAAGGTCAAGGAGAATAAATGCCCTTACTATTCCCTCATCCCAATCTCTTATGATCAAATTCTACCAGTCTAGTCCATATGTTATCAATAGGGGGAGAGTACAAACATTCTCAGAAGGGCAAAAAAATATCCCACAAAACTTAATTAATACAACGGTCTGCACCCTCCAAAAGACCAAAGTACAAAGTACATGTATATATGTACACATATATATGTATATATACATGATAGATGAAAATATCATGGTTGGGGGAGACAATTAGGAAAATTTTTTTAATCAACCCAAAGCTTAGGTTGAGGAATTCCAGTTAATGAAGCCCTTAGGGGAGAGTCTCAAGGTACAAAGAAAGCTGGAGAATGATCAGGAAGAGCAAAGAGAGGGATTGCATGCACAGGCCTTATTAAAATTCTTCCTTACCTCTACCCTAAGGTCTCTATCTCTATGGAACAGATGGCAGCTATGAAAGCTGATCCAGGGAGAAACTACCCTTGAGGACAATCAGCAACATAACTTTGACACAACGACAAATCTTACAATTGTGAAAGTGAGCTTTCTTTCCTGTGTGTTTTCATATTTACAAAAGAAAAAGAATAGATGCCAATTCAAAGTCATGTCAATAAATGTTATTAACCCTTTGCTAATTTGTTGATTTGGTATTATACAGTGAACTAGCAAAATTTGGTAACAGGGCTGAATAAAGAAATTTTGACACACTGAACACCAAAGAGATTTTGGAGTTCTCTCTCACCCTGAGTGAGGTTGCACTCTGGGATACACTCTGGAAGGTTTAACCAAGGTTGAGTAACTTGCTGTCAGGGCCACTGTTGAAATGGAAGGTTTACAGAAGAGCATTTAGGCAGTTGGAAGAAGTAATAGAGAAGGTGTGGTCCCCTGAGCTGGTTTCCCATATTTACCATCAAGATCACTGACCAGTCTATTTTAGATGGTGCTTCTCAACGAGTTATCCAAACACCTCCCACCTAGATATGGCTTCTAAATACTATTCTGCACTAACAGGAACCAAAACTCTTTAGGAAATGGAGTTGCCAGGTCTAGGGCATAATTATAATCCACTGACTAGAACAAGAAATCCTGAACCCATAATGATACAAATAAGTAAACAGTAAGTTCAATGAGTAATGAAATACTTACATAGTTACAGCATCCCTTTCTATAAGATATTCACTAATTAAAAACAAACAGAAAAGTTAAGGAGCTTTTCAGACACCACCTTAAGCAAACAATCAAAATGAACACAATACCCATGAGGCAACTGAAATCATGCACACCTCATAGCACACTGTGAAAAGGACACACACTTGCTTTTGTGATAGTTCTGCATAGATGCGTAAACCTCAATCCAGTCATGAAAAAACTGAGACAAACCAAACTGGAAACATTCTACAGTATAGCAGACACATACTCTTCAAAAGTGTCAAGAATGCTAAAATCAAAATAAAACAGAGGAATCGTTCCAGAATGGGGGAGAGTAAAGAGACATGACAACAAAACAGAAGACTTAGTCTTATGTAGGATCTTTTAGTTATAAAGAACTCATTGGAAAAATTGACCAAACATAAATGAAATAGATGCTAGTAATTATACTAATTTTGATCTTATTTACTGTGCTGATATGTAGGAGGAATGCCCCCGTTTGTAGAAAATGCTCAGTGAAATATGCCAGAGTAAGGGACATCAGATTGGCAACTTATTCTTAAACAGTTCAGGAAAAAGGGTTGTTTACATATAGTGAAAATTTGCTAGAAGTTTGAGATTGTTTAAAATAAAACAAAAGAAATGGTGCTCCAAAGCTGCACTACCCCTAGTTAACAGGCAGCTTTCTGATTTGGTGCAGGGCTAAGACGATGTGCAGAAATCTGCATTTTCAGCATTCATCACAGTGGCTGCTTTAGACAGAAGGAACAGAAAAGGTCCCCCAAGAGTAGTAGTTTTCAGCTGTTTACCAAGCACTTAGCAGAACTGCCCCACTTTCAATACACGTTCTAGAGCCAGCCTTCCATCCCTCTGCTCCTTCCTTCCCAAACCATGCTACTTTCCTCCTGCCAGCACCAGTGACTGTTAGTGGCCAGTGGGGAGTTCTCAGGATGGAGAATTGAGAAATGATTCAAATGGATCTGCTAACATTGTTGCCCAGGGAGAATACAGTACCCTGGTTTTCTGTGTATCATTCCTCAGGCTGGGTGATCCCTGGAGGTGAAATCATTTCCTAAGACTGTCTCTGATGGCTCCAGATGACAAGAGTTAGGAGAGAACAGGCACATTTGAGGTAGGCATTAGCAGAGTGTGGCATGTGTCCAGGTAATTCCAATGTAGGTGGACAGTTTTAAGGCTCTCTCTGGTACAGTAGGAAAGTACAACTTCGTTACACTAGAAAATTGAAATTTTGAAATATAACAGCAAAATCTTAATGTGGAAATCCAATACGATTCAAAAAGTAATTCTCTTTAAAGGCAAACCAAAACAAACTCTCTGTTGAAAAATTAGTGCCTAAAATTATAAGCCCTCAAATGTTCTATTGGCACAGTGCCAGCATTGGGGGGTGTTCACTTTAATTTTTAATTCTATAAACCCAAGGAAGGAGTTTTTAATAAAACAGAAGCTAATGAATATGAATGATTGATTTTTTTATTCTGTTTTAGAAATCAAAATAGACAAATGGTTAACTACATATAGTCTGAATTACTCA
The DNA here is from genome assembly GCA_004027875.1 of Aplodontia rufa. NCBI lineage: Eukaryota > Metazoa > Chordata > Mammalia > Rodentia > Aplodontiidae > Aplodontia > Aplodontia rufa. Next base: position 71,017 of record PVKS010007012.1, on the reverse strand, counting down.
CAGGTATCTATAAGATTTAAAGAAAGATAACTTAAATCATTATGAAGAGATTCACTGTTTACATCCTGATAAAATTATATTTCCCTTTGTTTTTTAATAGCTACCTTGCTATCATTTTTCATAAGTCCTCTAGATAATTTTGGAGGAGTTTTCAAAGAAAGTTTCTGTATCTATGAATGGAAAGGGATGCCCTAGATATTCTGACAGGCTCACTTGGTCATTAAAAGCATGATTCAGTTTTAAAATTAAAGATGTAAATACTTTCTGGGCATGAAGGAAAGAGCTCATAAAGAACTAATTTTCATGTCTATGGTTATGTACAATTATAGAATGTGATATCCAAAAGGAACCTCAGACATTAAAGGAAGGACTGAATTATACACTTAACAGACAAAAATTAAATTCAGGTGTACTGATTTCTTGTTCAGGATTCTTTTCACCAGCTTTTCACTAGTGTTTCCCCTCTTCCTCCTCCCTCTTTTCTTTCCTTCTTCCTTTCTTCTCCCCTTTCTTTCTGAGCCTGACAATCATAAATAAAAGCAATTCCATGACCATCCTTTACATGGAAAGTTGCTGATTGAAAACCAATAAACAGCAGCAATAAACTCCTTTTATGGAAAGGAGAGCACATGAGAATCTGCAATATCTAAGTCATCCAAAATAATCTTCTTTGTACTTAGTTACTGTCTTTATTAATATTTTTGCACTTTCACTCTTTTTGTTGTTATTTATAAGAATTTTCTTCATGTCTGAAATTTTTACCTTTGTTTTTTTTTCAGCTAGGGTGGGGCGAGCAAGAAGTATCCAAATAGCAATGGTAGAGGGTATGAATGCTGAAGAATTCTTTTACCTGCACAGTTTGAATTAAGTATAACCAGGGTACAATTTCTATTCTTGATTCAGCAATTGTGAGAAAAATGAAAAGGCTAATCCTGTCTCCTTTCTCTCACATGCCACATCCAATATGCCAATGAATTCTGCTGACTTTCCCTTTGAAATATGACCAGAATTAGACCGATTTTCACTTTTTCACCCACTGCTACCAGGGGTCAAACCACCAGTATCTCTGGCTCTAATAAACTGCTTCCCTGTTTCTGTCCTTAGTCAATTTTCAACACAACAGAAGGTTCCTTTTGAAATGTAAGTTAGAGCGCTGTCACTTCTTTGATTCAAATGTTCTACTCCAATTTCACTGATAGAAACAGCCAAAATTCTTACAGCAGTCCATAACACCCCAAACACTGATCCTCAAAGCAGACACCCCAGCCCACAGCATCTTCATTACCAGGAAATTCATTAGAAATGCAAATTCTTGGGTCTCTCAAGCCTACTGAATCAGAGGCTTTGGGAATGGAAAGATGCACCCTGAATTCGATGCACCTTGGGGGATTCTGATGCACATTCAAATGTGGAACTACTCCTCTACGGGATTGGACTGTAAGTGACCTCTCCAGTTATTCTCCCTGTTGATCGGATGCTGCTGTCACACTGAAATTTTTACTTTCTGTGTGCCTCATTTGGACTTTAATTCTTACTGTTTTCCTTTCCTGGAACATTGTTTTTTGTTGTTGCTGCTGCTGTTTTGTTTGTTTGTTTTTCCCAGAGAGCTTCCTTCTTATTTACTTTTCTATGTTCTTCGGGTCTCTTCTCATATACTAACTTAATAACCCCTGAGTTCCAACATGTCTGAAACCCTAAACTATCTCATTCTCCTTTTCGTTTAGTCCCACAAACTCATATACACTTGGTTTCGCAGCTTGGATATGAGGCGTCTCCTCAAAGCATGCTCTAATTCATGACTGGATTGCAAAAACTGTAACCTAATCAGTCCATCCTAGTTTGGCAGGTGGGGCATGGTGAGGTCACTGGGGGTGTGCCCTGGAAGGGTTCATCTTCCCCATGGCCCCTTCCCACCCTTCCTCTCTCTGTTTCCTGGCTGCCATGAATAGAGCAGCGTTCTTCTATTACTACAACCTTTGATCATAATGTCCTGCCTTCCCCTGGGCCCAGACAACAAACTAAACCTCTGAAACCAAGAGCCATAATAAACTTTTCCTCCTCTAATTTTTTCTTGCTGGGTATTTCGGTCAAAGTGATGAAAAGCTGGGGCTGGATAGGTGGCTCTGTAGTTACTACACTTGCCTGGCATGCACAAGTATGCGAATTCAAACCCCAGCACCCCAGCATGTGCACAACTAAGTGTCAGAGCAATGAAAGTCACATAAAAAACTAAGTAGAAATTGATTCTCTCTTTCTCTCTCTCACTGTCCCTCTCTCTTTAAAAAAAAAGTGAAGATAAGCTGACTAACATACATGAATATTCTGTTTCTCCTCTCCCCTGCTTCATTGTCCTCCCCAGACACTTGATGGGATCACTTATGAAGTTGCAGTAAAGATATTGGGCAGGTTTACAGTCATTTCAAGCTTGCGAATGGATGCTGGTGGTCAACAGGAGGCCTTAGTTGTTTGCCATGTGGCTTTCTCTATAGGGCTCCCAAAATGTCTTCTGACATGGTGGCAGCCTTACTCCAGAGCATATGATTCAAGAGGGCACACTATCGAGTGGCCACACTGTCTTTTATGACCTACAATGTCATACAATAGCATGGGATTGTCTGAACCAGAGCCATCAAGATAAGCCATTCTCAAATTCTTGAGGCACTGAAACTCTGAGATGATAAATGCTTATCATAGCTTTAAGCTATGATTTATATATATTATATATTGGCATGCAACTATAGAAAAATAATGCAGCATTTGCCACCATCTGACTTAACATATATCTTGCATCTTTTTACAAATCTGACAACACTTACCCCTGCAACATCCCCCAAACATATAAACTCCAAGAAAGAAGTGTGTGTGTGTGTGTGTGTGTGTGTGTGTGTGTGTGTTTCTTTAGTGCCTACAAATTATATTGTCAAATATAATAGTTCCCCTTTATCTGTGGAGCATCTGACCCAAGACCCCCAGTGGAAGCCTGAAACTGGATAATAGAGAAACCTATGCGTTTCTATATTTTATCCTCTACCAGGTAGGTTCAGCCCTTCTGATTGTGGAGAATGCCATATACTTCATAGCATAGGTATATGCCTATGATAAGGTTTAATTTCTAAGTTAGGCCTAGTAAGAGATTAACAATAATAATTAGCAATAAAATGAAATAATTATAACGATATACCATGGTAAAAATTATTCAAAGCTTATGAATTACTTATCTTGAACTAATTGAAACCTAGGAAAATAAAACTACAGATAAAGGGACTACTCTGGTAAGTATTTAACAAAAATCCATGGAATGACTGCATGGAGAAACTGAGTGGTGGGGAGCTGTGTGATATGGGTGGAGGAAGGACACTGCAAGGCCTCTGCAGAACCATGACTTTGCTCAACACCAGTTAGTCCCTTTTATACTATGTTCTAGGCGAATGGAGACTTCTGGGAGCACAGCTCTATACAAAAACTATTTTGACCTGGAAGAACTTTATCGAACCCTCTCACATGGTTCCATCAGCCACAGTTTGAGAAACACTTAGCCAGGGGAACAAGCCCATAAGCAGTAAGCATTAAGACACCCTCAGATTACAGATGAGATCCTTGCCCTTAGTATATTACAGAAATAGATCCCAAGAGACCATGGGGGCCAATGAATGTCTCAATGATAAGATCTTGTCTGATAGCCAATAACACCTTCCTCCCTCATTCCCTTGCCAAATTTGGTGCCCTATGTGAAATTTTAGAGGCAGAAAGTGGAGATTGAAGAAAGATTGAGGTGTGTAGTTGTGTAAATATTGGGATAGAGTATTTTCTTGAGACACTTAGCTGACAATAAGGAGAATCAAGGTCAGGAAGGAAAGGATAGACTGGGAGAAAGTCTACTTGGGACAGGAATTAATGCAATTGGCTGGGCGGAGGGAGCTCTGAGAAGAGAGGTGGCAAAGTGACCCAAGGGAAAAAGAAGAGAAAAATCTAGTAAGAAATGAAACTGATTCAATGCATTTTAAATCTTACCTCTATTTGCAAAATATTTTGTTCATATTAAAAGGAATTTTAAACATTGATAAGGTAAATGAGTCTTTGGTGGAAGGGAGCTTTTCCTGTTTCAGATTCAATACTTTGACCTGTTGACTCTTCTGTTATGCTAATATGCCAGGTGGTTTTTATATGGCATCTATAAAAAAATCTCCCCATAGTCCCACACAGGGTTTTTTTTTCCCTTCTATTTAGTGTATGAGAAAATGAGGCTTGGGTTAGAAAAAACTACCCAAGAAGGAAGCAGAATTTGGACAATCAAGAGCTCTGCTCAAACTTTTACTGAACTCTTCTTTATGGCTAGGAGGGTCCATGTATAAACTTGGAGACTTCCAAGAGTGAAACAGAGTATTGCTCATAAGTGACAATGAAAGCAGATATAAACTGGAATGGTTCTTGGTTGAACAGGACCTACACTTACTCTGCCCAGGTGAGTTCAGCATTTCTCGCTATGGAAAATGCCACAGAAATCACATTCTATGGGCCATTTGAAATCCTAGAGCTGATTCTGCAATTACTTAATGGGCAAATGAAATAGGTTGTTGGTCCTTCTACTAATTTGTGACAGAGGATAGCTCAGAATAGTCCTGCATCAAGCAGAATATAGAGTATGATTAAAGCAAGATATGAGGACATAGGCATTATTGAATTTGATTCTCACCACAGAAATTTATTTTGCTCAGTATTTTAAGATCTAGGGGATAAAACAAAGCTTTTCTTTATGAGAAAGCTGCTTTTCCTTGTTCCTACTTTTTTTTTCCTTAAAAGCTGGTCAATCACTAAGCTCGTCTGAGTGATGGCAAAGTCAAAATTATGACTGCCTGATTTTACCCTTCACTGCACTTGTCAAAAAAATTAAATTAAAGATCATGCTTATGAATATAATGCATGAACTGCCGGATGGCATTCTGAAAGATAGAATGTGCCTTCTGTCCAACCACTCACAAAACAGCCTGTCACATGATACATCAATATGCAGAGAAAATAAGAGGGGAGAGAAAAAAACTCTGCTTCTCAGGAAATACCAGGTATATTCCACAAATGGTTCATGTATTCAGAAAAATCTATTTGAGTAAAAAAGTTAATAATAACCCTAATACTAACATCAGAATCTTCACACGAGTATAGCACTTTCTAGTTTCCAAAATATTCCACACATAATTTCATCTGACAAAAGGGATCATCAAAACTAAAGTGTAATATCAGACTGTTTGATTTAGCATTGTAAGTTTTGATTTCCTAAAGAATGAGCAACCATGTATGCTTGTTGAGTATGCTATGCAAAGATAATGGCAAAATAAAAGTCAAAATGCTAGTGCCTTCTAATAAAGTGTAATGGAAAGTGACAAAAAAAAACCACTGAAGACTTTGGAGAGGTATTATGGAGAAAATTATTATTCTAAACATGCTACTCAACTTAGCAGTATTGTTTAATTTGTTAAATTTAAATATGTTTTAAAAATATGTAAGAATCCACATATAAGCATACATACATGTGTTTACTTGTAGGTATGTGCTATCTATATTTAGATATGTACACATATATTTGATTCTTGAATACACAGCTGAGCTGATGCTCATGTAAGAGAAATCTTTAGAAACCAGAAAGGGTGAAAGAACCTGAAATAAGAATTGTAAACAACAATTAAAGGCAGTGTTTTCTTTCGGGCACCTGCCAGCTCCAGATGCTGCACTTGAGAACAGAGGTTCTCAAACCTGATTGAGCATCTGAATCACCTGCAGAGCTGTTAATAATACGGATTACTGAGCACCACCTCAGCTTTCTGATCCAGTTTGTCTGCGATGAATCCTAGAATTGTATTCCTAACAAACTCCCAGGTGATGCTGATGGTGCAGATTCAAGAATACTTTTTGAGGACCACTAGGTAGATGTTATGGCTTGGGTGAAAAGTGACCACAAAAGCTCAAAACCTGAGACAATCAAAAAAGCTGAGAGGTTAAGTGATTGGGTTATGAGAGCCTTAACTCAGTCAGTGAATTAATTCTCATAGGGATTAATAGGGAGGTGACTATAGGCTGGTAGGATGTGGCTGGAGGAGGTGGGTCATTGGAGACATGCCTTTAGGGTATATATTTTGTATCTGACATGGAGTTTCTTTCTCTGCTCCCTGGAGCCATGCCTTGACCCACATTCCTCCACCACACTCTTCCACCATGATGTTTAGCATCACCTGGAGCCCTGAGGAATGGACCCCACTGTCTATGGACTAAAACCTCTGAAGCAATAAGCCCTCAAATAAACTTTTCCTTCTAAAATTGTTCTCAGATCTTTTAGTACAGCAGTGAAAAAGCTGACTAAAATAATAGAATTTGAGTTTGAGTGAGCCATATGTATGAGACAAAAAGGGGCCAAGTTTGGGTCACAAATACAGAGGAAATTTGCCTATGTCAGGTTGAGCATTTGTTGCAGAAGGGAGAAAAGGGGAAAAAAGTCTCTATTAGGATTTCCCAGTTTTCCATATACACTCAAATGGGCTTAAAGACCATTCCAAAACAAAAACAAACCTCTAAGCTAATTACGTATTTAAGGTATCCCTAAATTGGTAATATCTTCAGGCATTTCAGAAAAATTAATGTAAATAAACAAACTCTAATATCAACTTTGGAAAGTTTTCACAAATAAAAAATGTACACACAATGGAGTACTACTCAGTCATAAGGAAGAATGACATTATTTCATTTACTAGCAAATGGATAAGAATTGGAGGATATCATATTAAGTGAAATAACCCAATCTCAAAAAACCAAAGGTCAAATGTTTTCTCTGATGTGTGGAAGCTAACCCAAAACAAGTAAAAGAATAGAGGAACAGGCAAAGGGGAAGGAAATAGGGGAAGGAGGAATGAGATAGGGAAAGTTTGTGGAAGGAATCAGAGTTAATTTTCCCATGTTCATATATGAACATATATCAGAGTGAGTGTCATCAACATGTAAATCAACAAGTTACTAAATAAAAAATGTATATTAGTAAATAACAGAAAGATCAGTAGAGAGAAGAGAATGGTGGTGGGGAAGGGAAATACTGGGGACTGAATTAGAATAAGTTAACACTGCATGGTTTTATAAAAATGTCAATGTTTATTCTGTTGTCAAGTATATCTGAAAAGAACAGGGGATGGGAGATGGGGGAAATACTTGGAACCCAGTACACTTCAAGCTTTTATACTTATGCTAATGTACATTCCATTGTCATGTATATTAAAAAAACAGGGGGTGGAAGGAAGGGAGCCAGATGAGGAAATGGGAGATTAAATTAGAAAAATTAAACTCCATGCTTTTATAATTAAGTCATCGTATAAACTTAAGGCACATACACCTAAAAAGAACCAATTAGATAAAAAAAGTCTAAGGAACATGACAATTTGAACAGACAAAATGCAGAAGGAAATAACCATAAGTCTGCATAACTGCATAAACTGCAGACTCTGAGTTGCCCAGACTAGAAATATTAAAATTTTAGATATAGATTCTTTTAGAAGATTTTATATGTTAATGTAAAAAAGAATGGCCAGGATATTTGAAAAGCAACTAAATAGAACTTATAAAAAAGGAAGATGATAATGATTGAGAAAAAAAAGGCAGTGAAGAGTTAAATATCTGATTAAATAAAGTAGAACAGAAAATTAGCAACTTGAATGAGAGATTTGAAAAAATAATCTTCAGGAATCAGAGCGAGAAGGGACACAGAATGCAACAAAGTCATATAGGACACAGAGAAAGAATACAAAAGTCCTAGAGAAGCAATGTTTGATAAGGCAATAGATGAGGATATTTTAGTATTAATGAAAGAGGCTTATTTCCAGATACAAGAAGTACAGAAAATACTAAGAAGATTAATACAAAAGATATCCATATCAGCACATCATAGAAAGACCAAGGAACACAAAAGATAGACTGTCAAGGGAGCCAGAAGGAAAAGACTGATAACTCAAAAGGGCCACAACTAAACAAGAAATGACTTCTCAACAACTAAAATTATCATCCACTTTGAATTTTTACCCAGACGTATATGAATGAAAATAAAAAAGCAAATTAACAACATCTTCAGGCAAATAAAGCCTGAGGGACTTTAATAAAGGAACTTCTAGATTTAATTCTGAAGGATGGAGATAAGTGAAAAGCATATTTTGTTAAAGGTGGCACGTTTTCTATAATGACATTCTTTTAATTATTTTTTAAGAAAAAAGAAATTGGCTTCAATTGTTGAGAATTAGAAGTAATGCAACTGGCATTGAGAAGATTCATTTTGGGGCTGGAGCGGTGGCTCAGTGTTTACGGCGCTTGCCTTGCCTGCACGAATATGCGGGTTCAAACCTCAGCACCAGGTACACAACCAAGTGTCCAAGCAACGAAAGTCCATGAAAAACTAAATAAAATTTATTCTCTCTCTCTCTCACTGTCCCTCTCTCTTTATAAAAAAGAAGAAGAAGATTCATTTTTTCAAACAATTTGTTAATTGCTGGGTTTACAGAATTATCATTTATGTCAGATACCGACCAATTTGTGGTATGAAATGACTAATAATTTCATTATTGGCAATAGGTTGTAGTATGTCAAACCAAAGTATATGGTCATCCATGAGATTTCAGTCAAAAAAATAAAAAGAAAACTGTATATTCAAAAGTTTACAGTATAAAATGCATTTAGAAATTGTTGCATTTTTAATTTTCATGTTCAATACTTTATTAAAATATATTGTAAAGTAGTAATCCTTCAATTAAGGCTATAATGTTGGCAATACTTCCTCCTTCAAAAAATTAGTTCTGATTTCCAAAAGGGAAAAAGGGAGAAGGGTTGTAGAAACTGTCATTTCTAAGAAACAAGAAGAAAAGAAGAGATTGTTGTTACATTAACACTGCATGTACTTGGGTAAGTTAAAAAGCCATTTGCAGGGGGCTGGAGCGGTGGCTCGGTGGTTACGGTGCTTGCCTAGCATGTGCAAGCACACAGGTTCAAACCCCAGCACCCACGTACACAGCTAAGTGTTGGAGCAATGAAAGCCTTGTGAAAAACTCAATAAAAAAATTGATTCTCTCTTTCTCTCTCTCACTGTCTTTCTCTCTTAAAAAAAAAAAAAAAGCCATTTGCAGCTTGTACTTTTAAAAAATTCTGTAGATTAAGAAAACTTGCCCATATGGTCTCCATATTCTTCTGGGTCTAAATGCAGCTGTTATGATTATACATGCTGGGAAATCTAGGTGAATTTGTTTCTATATCCCTGAGAATGTGTTGTAAGGTAAACTGAGGCAATCAGTAATCATGGTGAGGGTAGAAAGCAGAGAAGGGAACTCCAAAGGAAGAGAGAAGTAAGATGGGAAAAAGTGAAGGGGTGTTAAGCTGAGGGACCTAAAATCAGCTTCTGTTTCTGAAAAAATGCAAGAGAGACAGCAAAGCTAGACATGACTGATAACTATAAAACAGGAGGAAGATCCAGAAAGAAGGGTCAGGATCCACATTAAAATGTACCCTTCCATCCAGGGATATGCTATTCTATTTGCATACCAAGTGGGAAAGGATGATTGTGACTCTGTATTATGACAGGAAGTGAAAGGTATGCAACAGTATAATGCATGAGTTTGGGTACATGGCTTATTTTGTCAAAATAGGAACACTGATAAATAATAAGCACAGTATCATGGAATAATCTGCTACTGCCTGTCAGATTATGCTCATTTTTATTCCTTCCCCAGTGACTTCTACTTTTTTTTTTTTTTTAGCTTTGAAGCCATTTTAAGAACAAAAGCACAATTCCCATGTTTCTGCAGAATGACTAACATTTACATTTTACCATGATGCGACAGACAGAGTGTCCCTGGAAACAAATCCACAGTTATCCTCTTAGACTTTGTGACTCAGAGCAGCTTCTAAGATCACATATTTGGTGGAAGTGAAGCTGTTTCACTGAGTCATATTATGATTAGTGGATGGTATTGCTAAACAAAGCTATTCATTTAGGAAGTGAAAGATGCTTTTGCACACTGCAAGGAGCAACTTGGAAGAATCCCTTCTTAATTAAAGGTGACACAACTGCTACCATTCATCACACACTTTTTGTGACTCAGTTAAAACACAGACTCAGGGTCTGGAAAACAACCTTGGACATAGATTACACATCGGATGAGAAACTTTCAGTGAGGTGAATGTTTCCCTTCCAATGTTCCTCTCTAGAGAAAAAGCAATTGTTGTTTTGCTCCTAACTCAATTCTTAAGCATGGCCTTGAGAACTGACAAGTAAATGACCTATTACAGGGGGACTGACACCCTGGCTCTTCTCCCTATCACTTACTAATGAAGCTCATCATCTGGGGCTAGGCAGAGCTGCTGGCCTTCTCCCATGGTTCTAAGTGTTTTTCTTTAATTGTTTCTAAACTTTTAAGCACATTTCAATGAATTTATGACAGCGTTTACTCTATTGTTGTCCTGATTATGAGAGTAATAAGAACAGTATCCATCAGTAACAAAATGGAAGACCTCTGCTGGCCATTTCATACATATTATTTCCATTCTTTACCATTAGTAGGGAATGTTCATCCCTTGTTCTTTTTGAATGAAAGGGAGAAAACATCTGTAGCTATGTTCTTCCCCATCTCTCCTCCTAGTGAGCTGAAGGAACAGCCCCATCTTGTCTCTCAGACCCACCTGCCTACAGAGAAGGCACATCCTGGGTTGTTCTTCATATAACGAGCTCACCAGGACAGCATCTCTCCAGACAGCTGAGGACACCTACAAACTTCTTCATGAAGGAACAGAGGTCAAGTGAGATCCTGCATGAGGAAGCCTACCTGGGGGCAGGGTGAGCAGATGCTCCAGTTTAACTGGATTAGGAATAAAGCTAATGTCTTGATTTCCACCTTTCTTACAGCGTTAATTTCTCATTTGTTCTCACCCAGGGGAAGGTGAGAGCAGTGCCATTACTTATCACCTGGACCCCCAACACTCATAACGGTGCTGTATAGTCATGGGGTTGCGTGGCTCAAGGTCTCTGTTCAAGCAACAACTTGCTGCTAGGAGAGAAATAAGCTGACATCATCCCGCGGCCGTACTGTAAGGATCCACTGCAGTACTGTGTTCACACCAAGGCCACATTTCCCCAAGCAGCTTGCAACCAGTGACTGACCATTTGGAAGTGGAGTACTAGAGCCCAGCCACTCCTGCTTAATATGAACCTCCTCTAACGATCAGTCCTTGTGCTGGGGCTCCCTAGACTCTCTCAGACTGCATGGCAGACTGGGGAACTTCCTAGACCATATTTCTTCCTTTCTACTTACCTTTTCCTACTCCTACTCCCTCTCTTTTTCCTCCACCTTTATCCTTTGTAGGCATCGTCCCTTACAAATATTTACACTCCTGCTTCCATCTTGGCATCTTCTCTCAAGACCCAAACTGACACCATCATTTCACAGAAGTGCAGCTCCAGGCAGGAAAGTGATGACATAGATATGTTCCTTTTTTAAAGTTTATGAATTTGCTTAGGTTTGAGGATCACTTGAAAAAAAAAGTATTAGCCCACCTGCATTTTCAAAAAGAACATTTGAATGACTTGGATGTTCTACCAGTGTGTAAAGGGGAGCATCATTTCTTTATAAAACTAAGCACAACTGGACCTGCCCATTCAGCGCAACAACCTGAAGATGCATTGGCTTCTGGAAACTTAAAGAGAACATTAAAGAGAAAACATTTCCAACATTCAATGCTGAAGTTTGATTCTGGAAAAACTGAGAATTTTTTCATGAGATAAACAAATTATGTCAATAAGCCAATTGCTACAGCAGGGGTTATCATGTGTCAATCTGGATCTTCACCTTCACACAGCTTCACAACACATCATTTGTAAGCTCTTCCCACAATTTTTCACTTTACAGAGGTAGAAAGTACATATTGAGAAAATAGATTTTTAAAATTTGGTTTTTATCTTAACAAAAATATACAAATTTCATTTTCCATCCTCACATACGGAGGATCGTAAATATATCAGGAAAGAATAATATCGTTGCTCTATGATTTTTAAACCCTTGAGACTATCTGAACATGAAAGAATATATAAATTTAAAAAGCAAATAAAATTTTCTTTTCATGGTATAATTTTCTGAAGAAAGGAAGGACAGGACTTACCTTCACTAGAGTCTTTTGAACATTCTGGCTTCTTTGCTTTGCTCTTCTTGTGGGGTGGAGAGAGACCTTTTGGCTCTACCCCCTCTGGAAGTACAAAGTTTTAATATGTTCTTATTTAAATATTTACCACTAGGGTTCAAAATTGTGTTGAAGTTTAAAGATGTTTTCTTCTTAGTAAACCCACACAGTGAATCTTAATTGCAGATTCATCTGTCATCATGGCTGAGCTAAATTTTGGCAAGGACTTGTGATTCTCCAACCTACATAGACTTAAACTTACAGGCTTTAGCTAAAACAATTTTTTTTGTAGACACCATTAATGATACAAACATACATTAAATTACAGAAAAGCACTTTGTTTAGTTTAAAACTTTTCTGTAGGGGAACCCCATATATATATATATATTTTTTTTTTTTCCCAAGAGAATAAAATGTCATGGATTGACAGTTGTCATTGTTCATTTCATCTTAGTCCTCAAAGTAGGGCTAGATGAAGTGCAATGTCAGCTCATGAGGGGTGGGGTGGGGCCTGAAATCACATTGCTTCTTTTTAATCCAAACTTCTTTAGTAATCCAGATTCTAAACAACCTCCACATGTCCCCAGTTAAACAACTGTGCTTCCCATTTTCCCGCATTGTTCTTCTAAATCTGTCCAAGGAGGTTAACAAATTAAATTCTGAAGTTACTTTTAGGAAAGTGTCTACAAATTCATCCCATTCGGATACAGTATGCTCTATTAGGCATTGCTTTATATATCCAGCCCTAATCTTTCTACTGAGTTCCAGGCTTATGACTTCAACTGTCTAACATGGCATCTTGGTTTGGATTTGGGACTGAATGCCTTGTGTTTGCAGTGCCCTTTAACCTTCATACCCGCCATCCCTCCACATATCCACACATACTGTACTCTGGAAGACTAGACTCTCTGGACTGAACCAAAGAACCTGGTTCTTTGGCTTCCTCTTATAAACAACCACTGGGAAACCATGGAATTTACTTCCTAGAATCCTGGTAGTCTTTTTGAGATGGTTGTGTTCCTCAGTCTAAGGTTAAAGTCCCTATCAACTGGTTTCCCCCACATGACCAAAACCTGAGATGCTATCCTCAGGACTGCTCTTCATTCACTTTCCTACTCTACGCAATGCCTGTCAGCTCTGCTTTAAAACATATTCTATATTTATCTACTCTGCTCATCCTTTATAATCATGGTCACTCAAAACAGCAGCAGCATTTTCTTGGGTTACTATAATAATCTTCTAAATTCTAGTTTCTAACCTTCTAATTCCTCTGCTTCTACTCTTTACTTCCTAAGATCTGTTTTCCCTACAGAAGTCAGTATGATCTTTGAAAACATAAAGCAATCATGCCGCTTGCCTATTTAAAAATACCATTATTTATCACTGTACTTCATTTGGGCTCCACCTGCCTTCCTCCCTCATTTCCCACTTGTTCAGTGTGTTCCTCAGTCACTGCTAGGCTAATTCCTGCCTCAGGATCTTTGTACCTGCTGTTGCCTTCCACACCCACTCCCCCAGTACGTATATTCATTTGTCTCCTTCTATTTACTCTTTGAATTTCCGATCAAATTTTGCTCCCAAGAAAGGCTTTCCCTGACCACCTCATCTAAAAGGTTCTCACAAGGGAGGTCTCTTCCAAGCCTATTAGTTGTATCTGAAATTATCTTGTCCTTTTGCTTTTTTCTTTATGTTTCTCTCCTTACCCCACTTCCCAAGAACATGAGTTCCATGAGAGAAGAGCACTAGTCTTTCCTAATTCCTCTTGTATCCTTGGTGCCTGGCAGTGCCATATGAAATCCATTATAAATTCTATTTTATATTTCCTTCTTTAAGGCCAGAATATAATGGGGCCCATTCCTAATTTTCACTCTCTCAGCAGCTGTTCCCTTGTTCCGGGATTCCAAAATTATACTATAGAGCGGTGGCAACTCATTTTACTTTTCCCATTTATTAAAAAAGGAACAGAACAACTTAAAAAAATCCACATTTGATAGATGTGCTATTAAAAAACTTCAGCATTATAGACCACAAAGCTTTTGAGCACTAGGCTAGGCTTTTCTGTGGTTGCAAGTCAATCATTTCTAAGGTCATTACCATGGCCAGGGTGAAAAATTTTGCCAATGACTACATTAGCAACCCCCCAAACTTCTGTCACCAGGTGTGAGATGTATGTTGACCCTTGGAATGGGTTCAGCAAAAGCAGAAATGAGATACTTGGAACAGCTCACTTAGCACAAATACTGGACTCAAAGAGATTCATAAAATGAGCAAGGTGACATTTGCAATCTTACTGGGAAAAGACTCTAATCCTTCTGTGCCCCTAAAGTGTGTCATCTGCAACTGGGACCAAGAGAAGAGTTTTCACTGCTGGAAATTCAATTCCAAACCAGAATTTCTTGAAAGTGACTTAGTGAATTAAATTCATAATTCTTGGTTTTCCACCTGACTGGGAATTCTTGGGAGTGGGTGAGATTTTAAAAGTCACTATTTGTCCACATTTTAAAATATTTAAACATCCTCAAAATACAAATACTTCATATTTGAAAATGTTGTAGGCCACCCCTACAACTTGGGCATGGATGCATATTAATTATGAAGTCATCCAGGATGTGAATATTATATCATTTCATGACACTCATGGGTAAAGTGTCCTAAGGAATTCAGATGAAAGTTGCTGCTACATGTGTCTTCTGTACCCAGGTTTCTACTTGTGGCTCAGCAGGAACGATTCTCCCTCTTGGCCTGGAGGAACTAAAGGGTAAATTGGTCCTGCTTCTCTTTAAAAGCTTCCCCAGGCTTTTCCTTGATAGTGTGCTGTGTTTTCTAGGTTGCCTCTGTTGAAACCTGGAGCTTTGCCATGAACATGACTTTGCCCTCTGGGGAATTCAGCTGTGCACCTAACACTGTTGTGATTGAGTTGCCATAGGTTGTTGATTTTCTGCCCTGCTGGCTCAGATTGGGGCCAATTTCAATGGTGCATGGCCATAGAAACAAATATGGGGAAACAATTACCGTACTAAGGTTAAAGAAGATGATTAAAGGATTTAAAAGAAATTCTAGGCATTTAAGCTAGTCTATTTCTTCCCTCTCTCTTAGGGGCAGAGCTTCACCATGAGGATGACCTTGTCTGATACCATATGAGATGTTCCTGCCTTTATGTACTGTAAGTGTCTGGAGAGAGGAGAAAGAAAAAGTTACAAACATGGGTCCCGGGGTCAGGCCAATCTGAATTCAAATTCTGTCTGTGCTATCTAAGCAAGAACTAATCCGTCTTAAGCCTTGATAATAACATTCCTTGCCTCATAAAGTTGTACATACGAAATGAGTTCATGCATGTCAAGTGATTGGCACCAAGGTGCATGCTTGATTAAAATGTGGTTCAGCCGAGGTGTGCTGAGGCTGATCTAAGCCAGCTCACATCAGTTAACTGCACCATCTCTCTTCAAATCTCACAATCATTGGCTTCATGTTGGGTAGTTGGAAACAAAACAAAACATGGTAGGTGTAGTCAAACCATGGAAATCTGCACACTCTTTACACATGGGCTCCTCTAGCTAATCATTTTACAAGAACTCCATTGGTTCTAGCTATTTAAGTTGCTATTCATCATCATTCAACAGTATCTGTTGCCACATTGATTCAGTCAAGTAGTCCTTCACTTGTATTAATTGCATTCTTCAAAATCCCCCCAGCTTTTGTATTTACATCAAAAAAGGTGATGCATGGCAGAGGGAAGACCACAGTTAATGGTCTCGAGACACTAGTTCAGACTCATCCTGGAGAAAAACATGCACTAGTGTGAATGAAGCCAGCCTGCACACCAACGTCTGGCAGGGCCAGCTGGCATGCCATAGAACCATCCAGCACACAAATCCCCCATGATTTCAGCACTCAGATATCAGGAAATGGAGAGCAGCTCCCCAAGCCCACTCTGCCTGAATGGCTTAGCATCCTTGGGCCATTGAGTGTGACTTGAACAGCTGTGTTCAGCTGTGGGAGATAAAACCCCCAGGAAATCTGGTGGGACTAAAATCAGAAATGATGATCCAATTAATGCCCCAAACCTCAAATGCTGACTGCAAACTTGTGCACTCTGCATTAGCATTAATAATAATTTCCTTAAAATCCCTCAGTGGTTTGGGTAGATAGCTAAATCCCATTAAGAAGTCAACTCCCTTTGTCTAGAAATGTGTACTTATGGCACTTAGGTACTTATGGCCATGGCAAGATGGCAAGATAAGGGTCTTATATTGGCTGGATGAAAGGGCAGTACCTCCATGGCTAAAGGCTGAAGGACGCTAAGGACATTTTACAGGAGCAAGATAAATGAGAATAGCAGAGATTAATATTCAATTTGTATAAGTTAGTCCAAGGCAGGTTGACCATTTAAAATCTTTTTTCAACAATATATTAGTAAGAAATTTTGTTCTTTGTAAAAATAAGATGTTCTACATGGGTATAGAAATTGAAATTTTAGTAGATATTTTGCCTTGAGCTTTATATTTTTTAAAAGTCAAGCACAGTCCTTGATTTAAGCTGGATTCTCTCAGAAGCTGACACCAAGGAAAGAGTTTGAATAGTTTAGTTGAGAGATTATCCCGGGAAGCACCAGAAGGGAAGTAAGACAGAAAAGAGAAGACAGCTGATACTGAGTGTGTTAATGTCCCTCTGTGGGCATCCAGCGCTCAAATATCCTGGAGACCTATGAATGATGGTATAAAATCTTGATGTCCAATACCATAGTCACATATTACCAATGAGTAGCTAGTCTGAATTGCAATGTGAATGCAAGATACATACCAATGTCTAAAAATTATGAATGTCAAAGACTTAGTATTGAAAAAGGTAAGATGTGTAATTAATATAATTGCTATACTGATTATGCTGAAATGATAGTATTTTAAATGTTATTCAAAATATTATTAAAATTAATTTTACTTCTTCAATGTGACCATTAGAAAATCTAAAATTATACACGAGGCTCAAATTTGAGGCTCACAGTATATTTGCACTGGAGATTACTGGAACAGGACTTGCCTCTAATGCATCCCTACAGGGGTGTTGATCAACCAGCTCTTGTCCATCATTGACTGGAGTGATATTCTAGAGAAATCAACTCCTTGGTACCTTGAATACTTGAGTACCTTGAGTAACTTCATGACCCAAGAAAAGTGCTCAGCCAGGAGGCTACAGAACTTCCCTAGAAAGATGATACTGTAAAACAATAGTGAGTACTGGGGGATATGGGTAGGGTACCAACAGCTGCTACTGTATAGTCTCTCTTACACTGCCTTCATTCCTGCTTCTGACTTTCAGGTCCTCCCTCTACTTCTCATGCCCTATGGATCCACTGCTTTTGGGGAGAGCAGGAGAACCTTACAAAAAATCAGCAATGACTGGTGAAAAGTAGATCGAAGCTATGATCATTGTGCCAATGAGCTTTCATGAAGAAGGGCAACTGTTGTTATTTCTCCATGAAGATAGTGGGTGATTAAGGAAGGGAGAGAAATTTCACTGAATAAGCAGGAGGCCCATTTTAACCAACCGTCACCAAATGAGATCTGTTGCATCAGAATTTAAAGTGTTTTCTATTAATGGAGCTGCTCAGACTGAGATGTCAGTCATTTATAGGGGATTCACGGGATTCTGGCAACAAATAGGAGGTAACACAAAATTAGAACTGCCAAGAGATCTATTTTAATTTTGAAATCTGGCCCCATTTCATGGCTAGAGCAGTGTGGTTGCTGAAATGGCTCTTAACTGTAGAATTAAGTGCTATACATTTCCAACATCTGCTAGAATGAGAGAGAGAAAAAGCAAGAAAGTATTGAATCTTTACTGTGATCCAAGTACTATGAAGAACATTCGAAGTATGTTACCTCATTTAATCCCTTAAAAGAAACAATCTGGTGAGAAGTATAAAATGAAGTTTATAGAAAAAAAGACACTTGATCAAGGTCAATAAGAGGTGCAGCTAGAATTGAATACAGGCCTATTGATCTATGTAGTCATTGCATTCATTAGTAAGGACATAATGAGTGGCTGCCTGAGGCCAGAACCCAGACTTGTACCCACTAGATTTCCTTTATAAACATTGTTCTTTCTTAAGGAGTTGGCACGCGTCTTAATTTCAGTTAATGAGAATAACATGTTGTCTATAGAACGTGTATTTTCCAAAGATGACCATAGTAACATTTTAAGTCTTTATGCTCTGCAGAACCACTTGTCATCAAGAGGTTGAGTTTATAATTATATTCTGGACCTAGGTGGACTGTTCCAAAGAGTAGGGTTCAGGGGAAGTGATGCTATGGAACTTCTCAGCCTGGTTCTTAGGAAGGGTATAGCTTCTCTCTGGCTCACTCACTTTTTCACCTCACTCATGCTGTGGAAGCCCAGGCCACATAAAGAGGCCATGTACAAGTATTTCAGAATTCTTTTCCCAACTAAAATTTCAGCTGATAGCTCGAATCAGTTGCCAGTCAGGCAAGTAAATGCATGAATTTTCCGGTGATTCCAGCCCCCAGCTCTTGAGACTTTTCAGACTTCATGGAAAAGGATGATCAGGTTCTCTCTGCCATGTTGTCTGAATTCCTCATGCACAGAATACACGAGCATAAAGTGGTTGTTCTAAGCACCAAGTTTTGGGGTAATTTATTATACAACTCTAAAAACTATAATATCATGTTCCATTCTTACCTTCAATGTCAGAATGCTGGATGTCTAATTCAACGCTTAAGCATAATATCTGTTTTTGTGTTGAGAGTGCAACTACTTTCTTGTTTTACAACACTGAGCATTCATGTCTATTTTATTAACCTTATTTTGTCTTTCTTTGAAAAAATATGAGGTATACATAAACAAAAAATGCTCCTTCCTTGCCCCTCCCAAGAAAAAAAAATCATAAGTTTAATACCTGATTCTTCTTTCATGTCAACATCTTCTTCTTCATTGGTATCATCTATTAAAAATAAGAGAAGATAAATAAAGACTCATATACAAGCTGAAAATGCCAGAATATTTTAATGACTAATAAAATATTCAAAGCAAAAACAAAAAAAGCTCAGTAAAAAAAGAGGCTGTTAGAATACACATTACTGTTGTCTTATGCTATCTTCCCGAGTAAGGAAGAAAGTGTACACATTTAAGGCACAATCTGACATCAAGGGTTTACTTTTACTTTTTAGGAAATTACTACCTATTTGCAATAAGTTGTATATGCAGTAATTTGTTTTACTTCTACAAATTATGCATGGTCACCTAGGTCATTTTAGTTCTCCAAAATTGTAAATCATAGACTTCAAATGTCATATTTTCTTTTTTTAAATTCACATTAACAATTTTTATTGGTTTATTTTTAGATATACATGACATTAGAATATGCCATGATATAATTATAAAAACATGTAGTATAGCTAGTTCTAGTTCAGTCGCCAATATTGCCCCTTCCCCTGCCTTCCTCTCACCCTGTTCTTTCTAGATATACATGACAGTAATCAATGATATAATTATAAAAGTATGAAGTATAACTTCAATTCTGTCCTCAGTATTTCCCCTTCCCTCCTCCCCACTGTCTTCCCTCTACGCCACTTCTTACTATTTATTTATTAATAGCTATTTTTTTAATTTAGTGACTTGTTGATGAACGTGTTGATGAGATTCACTATGGTATGTTCATATATGAATATAGGAAAATTAAGTCTGATTCATTCCATGAAGTTTCCCTATATCATTTTCTATGTTATTAAAGACTTGTATGATCATCTCAAGTATTGGAGAAGTGTAGGTATCAACATTTAGTTGCATGACAAACAAAATCACATGTCAAATCCCTACACAGTACCTTGAAAAGTGCTACTCTATGACATTTGTAAATTCAAATTCTTACACTTTCAAGTGCCCCTACTAGTGGTACCATTCTCATTGAAGACCCCTCATCTACCAGATAACCCCTTTCAAGTAGGAAAAGATGTGTGATTCTTCTACCATAGAGATGATACTTGCTCTTTTGAACTTAGGACATGCTGCCATCCCTTTCCTTGAGTGCTCCCCACTTTCAGTGCTGTCCTGTGGAATGTCTATACCCCCTCTCATTCATATGTTGAAATCCTAACCCCAAGGCTATGGTATTAGGAAGTGAGTTCCTGGGGGGTGATTTGATCATCAAGGTAGAGCCCTCACAGATGGGATTAGTGCCCTGATAAAACAGGTGCACGGGAGACCCCTTGCTTCTTCTACCACGTGAGGAAATGGCAAAAAGGCAGCTTTATAGAAGAATCAGGGCCCTTACCAGACACTGAATTTTCTGAAATCTTGATCCTAAATTTCCAGACTTCAGAACTGTGAGAAATAAATTTCTGTTGTTTATAAGCCACCCAGTGTATAGTATTGTGTGACAGCAGCCTGAGGGAACTAAAATATCAGTCAGTGCCAAGTCCTATCCTGTTTTTGTTTGTTCTTCTCTGCTCACTTGGCTGTAATCTAAATTCTGACTATCAATACACTCTGCCTTAGGTATCTTAGAGGTTTCCTAAATGCTCTTCTCTCTCTCTTTCTCTTTCCTGAGTCCCCTTTAACATGTGTCTGCCAAGTCAATATTAAAGTATAGATCTGACTTGATTCACAACTATACAGTAACTGCTCTCTGCCCAATGAGAAAAGTTTAGACTCTTACCAGTAATGCTCAAGGTCAAAGCTAATTGGTTCTGGACACTTTTCTTAAAGACTTGCATGATTATCTCAAGTATTGGAGTAGTAGGTAAGAACATTTGGTTGCATGTCAAACAAAATCACACATCAAATCCTTACACAGTACCTTGAAAAGTGCTACTCTATGACATTCGTAAATCCAAATTCTTATACTTTCATTACATTGTGTTATCAACTAAACAGATGGCAACATTCAACTCTCCTTTGTTCTTTCAAGGTACCTAGCTTAGTTCATTTTGTGTTGCTTCAACAAAATGCATGAAGCTGGGTTCTTTATAAATAAAAGAGGGTTGTTTAGCTCACAGTTTTATATACTGAAAGTGCAAGTTGGGACGAACTCATCTACCAACAGCCTTCTGGCTGCACCACAGCATGGCAGATAGCATCAGTGTGGATGTGCATGTAAAAGCAGTACAGGTGGAACAGCTCACATGGTGAGAAAAACAGTAAAAAAATAATGGGAAAGGACCAGAGTCCCTTATAACAAGCTAATCTCGTGAGAGTTAACCTGGTCCTATGAGAACTATATTACTCCCTCCCTCAGGTGGTGCCTCCATGATCCATCTCTCAAAGTCCCCATCACCTGAATACCATTGCACTGTGACCCGTCTTCTAGCACACAGACGTTGGCAGACAAAACATACCCAAATCTTAATATTCCCCTTTAGCTTCCTGAGCCTGCCTCATTCCTGCTGGTAATGCCCTTCTCAATTTCTGTTCACCTTTATCCTTCAAGATCAAGCTTAGATTCTCTGATGGAATTAAGCAGAGGTTCTACTGGGAAACAGAAAACCACAGCTAAATCAGAGAGGCAGTCTATGAAGGCTTTCTAGAGCATCTGTTTTATCGAAGTCAGAATGAATACTGTTCTTTTTGGTGCACCTTACTTTTGTGGCCTTCTCAGCACAAACTTTAAGGACATCTGTTCTCAACCTACCCATTCACTAGGCATGTGATCTTGGAGACATTACCTAATTTTCCTGATTTCATGTTCATCACCTGTGAAGTGGGATAATAACAACGCCTGGTACTCAGAATTGTTATAAGTACTAAATGAGGTAATGTTATGTAAAACACTGGGACAATTAATTATGCATAATTAAGTACTAAATATCAGCTATAATAACTATAAAATCCCATGGTCTAGTTCCTTGTTAACATATCTGTCTTCCTTATGCCCATGACCATATCATCAAGTTCTATGAAGACAGAGACCATGCCTTACATTTCTTTGTAGTCCTTTTTACCTAGTGCCATTCATTTTATTTTTAATTTTCACTGAATAGCCCAATCATATGATTGTGCAATCTTGGGCAAATAACATAAAACATTACATATTCAGTTTCTTCATCTGAAAAATAAGGACGATAGAAATATCAACTTCCTAGATTTGGTGACATATATGAAGTGCTTACACAACATGAGCATCCAATAGATGCTGATTATTGCTATTATTATGCCATTGTTATTATTACTTTTGCTACTTAATAATTTATTGGGCTCTGCTATGTGAAAGAACTGTGCTAGGTCTAGAAGGTACAGGTTGAGAATCCCTACCTTCAAGGACATCAAAAAATGGGTAATAGAGAAAAGTAAAACAACAGTCAGCGCTGGAAGCAGCAGATTCTCCGACAGAGGCAAGCAGAAGTTCTGCTGGACAACAATCAGGCAGTTAAAATGGAGAAAAAAAAGCTACGAAGTCTTTCCAGAGTAAGTGAAGTTTCATCTGTCTTCAGGTTAGCTAGAGGAAAAGAAAGGAAGCAGTATATGCCCAGAAATGTGGTCTCCCTGCCTACATCCCCTATTCCTTGATACTTTAGCATGTGCCAGTCTGACATCCAGCCTCTTGCTCCTAAGTCCTTTATTTGAGAATTTTCTTTGGCTGCTAGAGCCTGCTCAAGAAATATTAAGGCAATTAGTACCCCCCAGGGGTCAGCATTTCACAAATGACTGACGGGACTTGAAAATCAGTATCCTAGCTTCCTTGTTTCTCAGGTTCATTCAAAAACATCCCAGGCTTGTTCCACCCTATCTCCCTTAACTGCCTTCTCCCCACTGGACTTGAGCCCCAGGCATACAGTGGTAATTAGTTTTGAACTTAATCTATTGTTTTTC
Organism: Aplodontia rufa; assembly: GCA_004027875.1. Classification (NCBI taxonomy): domain Eukaryota; kingdom Metazoa; phylum Chordata; class Mammalia; order Rodentia; family Aplodontiidae; genus Aplodontia; species Aplodontia rufa. The sequence continues at coordinate 48,013 of PVKS010007012.1, read as the reverse complement.
TTTCTTTCCAGGTCTGACTTCCACACTCCCCTACTGGTATTTCCTGAGATCACCTTCAAAATAAACTACTTCTGTTTGAATTCTTCTTTCAGGATTTTCTTCTTTAGAGATGAGAATCAAAGATTACCACACTCAAGCAGAGGAGAAAACATCCATGAAAATGCATAGGTGTGGACAATCAAGATGCTTTCAAGGAAATACAACTAGATGTAAATGGCTTAAGGGAGACCTTTGGACTCAGACTGGAATGACCCATCAGCTCTCCTGGGTCTCCACTTTACAGACTGAAGATCAAGGTACTTGTGACACTCTGTAATCCTAGAATCATTTTTTGTAATAAATATTTCCTATATATACATTATGTGTGTATACATATATGCACATGTGTGTATGTGTGTGTATATATGTTATTGGTCTTGTTTTCTATTTCTCTGAAAACTTCTGACTAATACAGCTAAGAATTTAAACTTTCTTCTGAAAATGAGAGTGATTAATTAACTTTAGTCAGTGAAGAATAACATATTTTGAAAGTTTTTTTTAATGAGAGAAATTTACCAAGAAATTATAAAATGCATGTCTAACATATGATATTATTTGTATTAAAAATCAAGCAGAAAGTACTTTTGGTCTGGAAAGCACCTAAGGTGCCATTACTTATTAATAAAATCCATTGCAATTTAACATTATTTTATATAATGTCCTTGCTTGAGTTATTTTAAGCCGCAAATTTCTAGAAAGAGTTTCTTTTTCTTTTCCTCTAACAAAACCAGGCACCCAAAAGACAAAATGTTAAAAAAAAAAAAAAGGGAAGCCCATGGAAATGGGGAGCCATTCACAATTTGGAAGCCATTAGGAGACTGATGGAGTGTGGGCACAGAGTTGCTACCCTTTTAAAGAGTTCTTCGAGCATCATACTTCTTTGTTAGAGGCCAAAATGAAATAAAAGGTTTCTAAAAAAGGCAATACAAATACCATTTCAAAACAGACAGCAATCCATCAGATGGCATTGTTCTGTGCGTTCAGAAATGCCAGTCCAGAAAATCCCCTTCTCTTCCCAGGCATAGGCCACACTGAGGCTACAACTCCATTTCCTGTTAAGGGGCCTCTTTGATGTTAATTTCATAATGGATCCTGTTTTTATTCATCACATCACTCTGTGTCAGAGTTCTGCACAAAATACACAGGTATGACTGAAGTTCTTATTTTGATTAAAAAAGTATGTCAAAACTAACACTTTCTCATGAGTAAGCAGTTTTTTTTAACACCTAGCTTCATATACTTCTTAGGACCTTTTATAAAGAAATAGCTAGCCACTTTGAAGTCTATAATACCTATTTGAACCTCTTTTATGGGGATACAGAGTTAATAAGAATGATTTTTATTTTAGTTATTCCCCCGCCCCTCTGAGAAGTACCTCATTTCTCAATAACAAATAGTTCAGACTTTCTTGAAGCATCCCATGGGTTTTGGAATGACTTTAGATTTGTCTATTTTTTCCCCTCTGGGTCCCCATACTTAATTCAATGTTTTGAGGAAGTAGATAGAACAAAAATGCACACACAAACACAACTCCACAGAACTTTGTCCTAAAGCTAAATTTCTCAAAGTGTAGTTTCTGGGTCAACAGCATCATTATCATCTGGAAACTTGTTAGAAATGCAAATTCTCAGGTCGAACTTAAGATTTATTGAATCAGAGGCTCTGGGGGAGAGACCTAGAGATCAATATTTTAACCAGCCTTCCAGTTGATGTCTATGTGTACCGCTGCTTGAGACACCTGGGGCAAAGGACTGATATTGCTGCGTGGGAAGCTAATCTTTTGAAATAGTAGATGCCCATCTTTTGGGATAGCTGAGCTGAAGTAGCTTGTGACATCTCACTAACACTAATGTGATAAAGGGTGTCCAAGCTTGGTCTAAGAAACAAGTTATTCTCCTCATGAAGGTACTGCATGTTTTCTTCTGTGTTTGAAGAAGTAAGGCAGTAAGCTGCCTTACTGCTGGATGAATGGTATCATGGTCATTGACCAGGATTCTTAGATTGTCTACTGTGGTCCTTGAATGAAGACTGACTTCAAAGAAGTCTAAAGTAACATGGAAAAATGAAATTGTTATGGAGAGGAAAATCACCATTGTGAGCTGCTAAGGCATCCTTTCCACCCAAAAGGGAACAAAAGTGGAGACCTGAAATAGATCTCCAATTTTCATTGTCAGGATTTTAGGGATGCTCACACACTTGAGTTGGGCTGTCATGCTGAACAATTCCATAATCCTGCTGTGGCTTTTATTTCATCTGTTTGTAAGTCCTCTGCTTTGAAGCTTAATTTCTGACCATAGTCTTTTTGTGTATTCTTTTTCTTTTTGATATTTCATTTACAATGGCTCCTAGGAACAATTTTGGTTTATACAGAAAGAAAATACTATTAGCAAAAACAAACAAACAAACAAACAAACCAAAAAACAAAAACAAAAACAAAACAAAACAAAACTGCTTTGCAGGACTTTTTTATAGGAGGGAAGATGTTGGGATCCTTTTAACTTCTTGTCTTGAGAAGCAGAAGCAGGAACTCTGGGCAAAGAGACTGAGAAGGGAACATCATCAGAATTTGACTTCTGCCATTAAGTTGAATACCTGGACCCATTGAATCCAACAAATGGCTAAATACACTTTATACAAGGTATATGTTAAGGAGTGGGAGAAATTTTTCATTTATTTATTTTTTCTTTTTGTGGTGCTAAGTATGAAATTCAGGGCCTCATGCATGCTGGGCAAGTGTTCTACCACTGAACTACACCCCAATCTGAGAAATTGTTTAAAAATAAATAAACAGATGAAATAAAAAATGTTTTGTTGAGTGCTCAGATTTCATTAATGTATAAATTAATTAGTCACAGGCACTACTTAGAAAATTGCATGGTTCTGCTTCTTCCAGTTTGTTTCGCTGGGGACACGATGATACCAATAGCTGAGATACGGGATTCAGGAAGAGGAAAATTGGGAAGTAAAGGACAGACTTTGAAGTTGGTTTTGAATGTGCTCAGTTGAAGATACTTGAGAGACTCCCCAGTGGAGGTGATTTGTGTGCAGGTGAGCATACTAGAGAGGTCTGGGCCGGAAAAGGATGCACGTCAGGGAAAATTGATGACAGATCCTTCAAGGTTACTCACTCAAGCATGAGAAGGACTTCAAAGGGTCATGTGAACTCATGTGATCAAATATGTGCTGCTTTCAGTAACCATGCTTGACCCATCCAAGAGATTCTAATAACCTCAACAAGGACAGTTGCAGTAGAAGGATAGAGTTAATCATGTGATCGCTGCGGACCATGAAATGAATAGCAAGTGAGAAAGACAACTCTTCAAAGGCACATGGCTGAGAGTAGAAGTTAGATCTGTACATCAAGTGGAACAGAGGTTGGAGGATTTTCAGCTACTCTGTTTATTTTTATCTTTACTCTTACTTCTCTGCCTTAGGAGGAATCATGTCATTCATATACTGTTCCTCAAAAGAAACTCTTCCCCCTGCATTTGCCTAAATGCTTTCAACTAAACTAAAGAACAGAAATCAGTCTACCCAGGATGTTTAAAGGGGCTTTCAAAAGCACACTGCCAGAGTCTCTGTTATGAATGCCTGCAGTGTACTCCCTTCTCCAAGTACCATTTAGTCCTGTCTTTTCTGCCAGAACTTCCTAATGAGATCAAACTCTGCTTAGTCAAGGCTTGTGTTCCCAGGTCTTTATTTGTTCTGCTGTTTATCAGCATTTGCTACACTCACTGCACACTCACCCCTGTTGAAGGGACAGATTGCTTTCTATCTATGCCTGCTGCTTGTTCCTACATTCAGGTTGCTTGGTTACAGCAACACTTCACTGGATTTTCATTGAAGGCGAAATGTGTTTGTAGCTTTTGAGGCCCATCAAGTGGAAATGGTTAGCACCCATTTCCTAAGTAGGCAGTAAGCTCATTTATGTCACATTACTGAGAGCATGGTTTGTAGAAATCTAAATCAATGTGATCTGCACATTAAATGTGCATAAATGTGTCATGTCCCTGTAAGTATTCATAACTAAAGAAAATTTTGAATTCTTTCAGTTTGTGTAGTTTTCTATATACTGAATATGCCACTTTGGGAAAAAGATACAATTCAAACTGGGTAAGCAATGTTTATATATATATATATATGTGTGTGTGTGTGTGTGCATGTGTGTGAATGCTACTTATTCAAAGAATATTGGTGAGGTTTTCTTTTATCATATCTGTAACAAATTTGTAATTTAGCACTTAAAACTACACAAACCTGGGGCTGGAGCAGTGGCTCAGTGGTTAAAGTGCTTGCCTGACATGTGCGAACACCCAGGTTCAAACCCTAGCACACACACAACCAAGTGTCGGGGAAACAAAAACCAGATGAAAAAAATAAAATTGATATTCATTCTCTCTTCTCTCTCTCTCTCTCTCTCCTCTCTTTCCCTATATCTTAAAAAAAATATAAACTACACAAACCTATTATCTTCCATTTCTGTTGGTCACAAGTCCCTCCAGGGTTTAATCAGGCTAAAATCAACCTGTAGGAAGGTTGCTTTTTTTTTTTTTTTAATTCTGGAAATTCTGGAGGAAAATATGCTTACTTATCGTGCTAGTTTCTAGAGGCCACTCATATTCCTAAGCTCATGACCCTCCTCCATTTCAAAACCAACATTGTTGTATCTCTTTGCACATTCTTTCACCATCACACCCCCTCTCATTCTTCTCTTCTGTTCCCTTTCTGAAAATTTAAGGACCCCTGTGGTTTCAGTGACCCCATCCAGAAAACTCAGGCTAATATCCTATCTTAAAGTCAGTTGACTGCAACCTTAATTCCATTTGCAATTTTATTTTCTCTTTGCAATGTAACATAATCAAGATTCTGGGGTTTAGGGTTTCTGGGGGAAACTTTTTCTGTCTATCATCCCTGGTAAATTAGGGAGCAGATACTTTGCATAAAAATGTCTGAGGAGTAGAAGTAAGAATAATTCTATTTATGAGAACAATTTATTTAGAAATAGAATGGTTTCCTGTGGAACCAAGACTATAGGCATAATATTAAGATCATTCTTGAGTTTTTGGTTTTATACTTCAATACTCTATAAAAACAGTTTCTTCTTTAAAACAAATACCCAGCAAATACATGAAAAAACATTCAACATCTCTAGAAATCAGGGAAATGCAAATCATAACTATATTTCACCTCCTTTCAATCAGAATAGCAGTCATCAAGAATACAAATAACAATAAATATTTGTGATGATGTTTGGAAAAAGGTACACTTATACATTGTTGGTAGGACTGCAAATTCGCATAACCACTCTGGAAAGCAGCATGGAGATTCCTCAAAAAACTAGGAATGGAGCCACCATATAACCCAGCTACCCCATTCCACAGTGTTTATCCAAAAGAAAGAAAATCTGCATGCTGTAGAGATACAGCCACTTCAAAATGTCTGCAGCAGCACAATTCACAAAAGCGAGGTTATGATACCAACCCAGATGCCCATCAACTGATGAATGAATTAAGAAAATGTGGTATATATGCACAATGGGGTTTTTCTCAGCCATAAAGAAGAATGAAATTACGGCATTTGTTAGTAAATGGATGGGATAGGAAAACATCATGCTAAGTGAAATAAGCCAGATGCAGAAAACCAAGTCAAATGTTTCCCCATATTTGGAAACTAGAGCAAACTAAGGGAAAAATGGTGTATGGGGGAATCAGATATCATAAAGATATAGGCAAGTTCAGTGGAGGAGAAGAAGGAGCTTAAGAGAGAGAAAAGATGGAAAAGGGGAGGAAATACAGAACAAAATAAAATTACACTATGTGCATGTATAAATATATCATAGTGAGTTCCACATTTATGTGTATCTATAAAGCACCAATCAAAAATAAATAAATGAGTGAAAGGAAGGCCAGTACATTAGAGGAAGAAGATGGGGGAAGGGAGGAAAGGAAGGGCCTGGGGACCGAAATGGAGTATGACAAATTCCATTCATGTATGATTTTGTTAAAATGAACCTCATCATTATATATAACTGTAATGCTCTGATAAAAGAGAAGTTTCTTCTTTTCCTTATTCTTTTTTCTTCTGTTTCTTTTTCCTTTCTTCTTTCCTTTTTCAATTCTTTTCTTGTACTTTTTCAATTCTTTTCTTATACTTTTCTTTCATCTGTCTATTTTTTCTCACTATGTTGGTTATAAAAGGAATGATATCACAAAGACAAATAATGAACAGATAAACTATAACATATATTTGAAAGGATTAGAGACCTTAATATATAAGATATTTTATAAATTAATAAGCAAATGAATCAATCAAGAAAATGTAGAAATGATCAAATTAGTGATTCCCTATAAGAAATTTGTAGCTATATTAACTAGAAAGGATAAAGCAAACTAGTAGCCAAGGAAATACACAGTTACCCATTAATTAGCTTGTTTCATGTATAAAAGCGATAACATCCATCATAACATGAAAATGTTACTCCTAGGGTGCTAGGAGTGAGTCTTGATGTGTTTGTCTATGTGAATGGAAAGCTGGGCAGTTGTGCAGTATACCACATTTATATGCCGTGCTGCAAGCAAAGCGACCAATTTGACAATTACCAATCAAAGTATCTTGGTTTTGTAGGCATTTGAAAAGTAATTCCAATTTCAAAAAGTATTAACACATATTTATCTATAAAGATGATTTTAAAAATTGTTTCTTATAAACAAATATGGGATAATTTGCAAAAATGATTCCCCAGTTTAATAAAGTATGGTTTGGAGTAAGTATTGGGTCAATTAAAATGATACATTATGGAAGAATATATAATGACAAGAAAAAATTGTTCACAATTTGTGTTAAATTGACAAAGGCAGCTTGTAAGACTGAATTTCTGATTGTTTCCATTTTCCATTTCTAAGGATTAGAAGAATAAACAACAAAATATAATTCATCTCTGGATTATAGAACAGGAGTGGTTTGCATTTTGTTTTTCTTTTCTTTTTCTTTTTTCTTTTTTTTTTTTTTTTTT